>PVKP010017842.1:0-45336 GCA_004027715.1 Plecturocebus donacophilus | reverse complement strand
AGGACTTGAACTCAGACCTTGAACAACTAGACTTAACAAATATTTACAGAACTCTCCTCCCCAAATCCACAAAACATACATTTTTCTCAGTATCACATTATACCTATTTTAAAAGTGACCACATAATTGGAAGTAAATCACTCCCCAGCAATTGCATAGCATTTCACAGGTTTAAAGAAAATATTGGTTGGCTGCTTATTTGTTATTTTCATCCCCTATTCCTTCCTGTCTCCATTGTTAAGCACAATTATTGGCATAAAAGAGTTTTTTAATACCCATTTTTAAACTGCATTCTAGCCTGGACAATAAAACAAGAATCCCATTCTCTCTCCCTTTCTCTTTCATTCTTTTTCTTTCTCTTTCATTCTTTTTCTTTCTTTTGCTGTTTCTTTCTTTCTCCTTTTCTTTTTCTAAAAAAAAAAAAAAAAAGCATGACTTGTGTAAATGTCCAAATATTTATCTTTTTATTCAAGCCTAGAAGTGTTTTTTTTTTTTTTTCTATTTTTTGGAAAGAGACAAGGTAGAGATATTTGTTATTTAGAATGCTTCTTGCTGGTAAGAAAGCCTCGAAATTTAGAATGGAGCAAAGAAAGACCCCAGAGAATTGATATCATAGAGCTGTGAAGTAGGCAAAAAAGGAAAAACACTAGTTGCAGACATCATTCTAAAAAGAGAGAATAAATATGCTTTGTCAGATTTGATGGATGTGCCATAAGTGGAAAGCCAGATTTGTCTCCTAGAAAATAAAGATTAGTCTCTGGTTGGTAACTGCATTCTGTGAAATACATTTCTCTTTTTAAAAAAACTGAATATAAGGCCTATGATCTGGGCAGGTTATTGGGAGGGTTGACCTCACCGATTCTAAGGGTTTTATTGATAACTGTCTAATCACTTTGTCTTTACAGCGGTAGAAAAGGACATTGCTTCCTCACCCCTCTAGGCACTATGCTACTTCATTAATTAATTAGTCTGATAAATCTATTGATGTTACCCTTATTTTCTGGAAGAGTAAGGAGGCATAAATCTAGAAATAGTCTCAAAACTGAGCTGAGAGAATCTTTTTATAAAGTAGCATCCCTCCTCCATAGCCAGATGATGATAAAAAAGAGGAGTCCTGCTTTATTTGAAAGAAATAGAATATATTCCCTTTTATTATAACGTAAAATATTTTGATTCCTTCCTTCCTGAAGAAGTTAGAAATCTACCAACATTCCAGTGATTTTCTGTTTTCAGTACTGATTGTGAACATAATCAAGACATTTAAAAGACTCTGCATAGAAAGGATCTCTCCTTGCCCACTCAGCTTTAGACACATCCCTTCATCGCATCAGACACACAGCATGATTGTGACTCATAATCTCTACCTTTTCTGCGTTCTTGTTGCCATCATCCAAAATATGTTCATTACAAAATTATTTATCATCTTGATTTACTTCTTTCAATCTGTTTGATTACTAACCTTCAGAGACTTGGACACTGAAATTGCTAGAGATGAATCGAAGTGAGAGATGATGGGACTGGGAAGGTGATGAAAAGTGGTCACATTCTGGGTATGCTTTGAATGTAGAGCCACTAAGATTTGCAGATGGATATTAAAGAAAGAGAAATATAAAGGATGACTTCAAAATTTTTTGATAAAGCAACTGGAAAAACAGAACTGCCATTTACTAGTGTGGAAAGAATTAGGGTAGAGCCTTTTCTTGTTTGTTGTTATTTTGTTTTGTTTTCCCCCGAGATGAAGTCTTGCTCTGACACCCAGGCTGGAGTGGAGTGGCGTGATCTCAGCTCACTGCAACATCTGGCTCCTGGGCTCAAGCAATTCTCCTGCCTCAGCCTCCTGAGCAGCTGGGATTACAGGCATGTGCCACCACATCCAGCTAATTTTTGTATTTTTAGTAGAGACGGGGTTTCTCCATGTTGGCCAGGCTGATCTCGAACTCCTGATCTCGTGATCCACCTGGCTCGGCCTCCCAAAGTGCTAGGGTTACAGGTGTGAGCCACTCCACCCAGCCAAGCATGTTTTTAAGAAAAAATAAGAGCTTCATTTGGACATATTGTTTGAGATAACCATTAGTTTTTTTTTTTTTTTTTTTTTTTTTTTACAATGTGCATAAAAGAGATTTAGTAGATAATTACAGAGATAAATCTGCAGTTCAGAGCAGCTATCTGAGTTGTATATAAATTTGAGAGTCCCTAGCATATAGATGGTATTTAAAGCCATCAGACTGTACGTAATTGATAAGACAGGGACTGCAGACAGAGAAAAAGATTCCACTACTGTCTTTCAGAGAGACTCCTGAGTAGGGTTCTAGTGCTTCCAAATCCAGTTCTGGCTTGCAATCACATACGAAGCCATCTCATCTGTGAACAAATTTCACCCTTTATCCCCCTCAGTCAGCAGGAAATAAGGGAATCACCTCCCCCTAACCCCTTCCACATGTGGCCATAGGTGAGCTTAGAGGGAAAGCCATAGGTACAATACTGATGAAAGACACGAGAACCTGAAACACCTGATCTTCAGGTTGCTTGTGTGCTATGGCCCTTCTTGTGCCCAATCTTAGATGTGCCACTTACCGCAGGGCTTACTTGACCTTATGAGATGGTAGGTCTGACAGAACTCAGCTCAAGATGGGCTCAGGATGGGTCATGGCTATATAGTCACTTCATACACCATAGTCAGAACTCCATGTCTACCAGGGCCCAAAAACATACCAGTCGATATGGTGGATAATTTTCCTCTTCTGAGGGCAAAGTCTTGCTCTGGGACTCAGACTTCTTTTCCTCTGGAGGGGAGCTTGCGCCACAGCCGAGACCTGCTATGGAATATTTTCCTGCTCTAGGTCCCACACAAATCTGGAAGACTTCTAAGTCATTCAGTTGTGAATTGAAGCAACACTCCCCTGTGTGAAATATGCTGCCACCAGATCATAAATAAGCTAATAGGTGTTGTGATTGCTTTTTAATGGTAGACGAGGCAAGATAAGATAATTCATTTTTTACTTTGAAGAGGAGATTCAGGTATTCTTAAGATACTGGATCCTAAAAAACATCACTGATGTGGCAGCCCCCCAAATCTTTGCACGGTTTATGTCTCAAATACATGTGTCTTATAATGATCAATAAATTTTTCACAACCTGTGTGTCTGGTCTGATTTGCAAGATGTCATTAATACAATAAATTAGTTCTGTTTTTGCAGAATGTCCAGAGAATCCACAACATCCTTTCAGACAATATTATGACAAAGAATGGGAAAGCCAGAGCCCTAGAGAAAAATCATAAATGTGTACTGTTGTCTCTAACGGAAGAGAACACCTTCTGGTCCTGCCTGATGACAGGAAGAGAAGAAAATGGGTTCTCAAGACCTATGATCACATATCACATGCCTAAGACTGTGTTAGTCTGCTCTATCAAAAATACACAGGAGCAGTAATTGAGACTTCTTTATTATTGAGTCCTCTGTCATTTTTCAAGATCCTTCTAATCTTCACAGGGTCCACACCAGAGAATAAAATGAACATATTATGGAACGACGGGCACTGCATCTCTTTAGATAGCACGAGGCTATGCCATAAAGATGTAATATTGCTTTGGGTTTACTATCTCTAATGGCTGATTTTATGTGTCAACTTGGCTGGGTCATAGGGTGCCCAGATATCTCATAGAACATAATTCTGGATATGTCAGTGAAGGTGTTTGGGATGAGATTAATGTGGAAATCAGTAGACTGAATAAAGCAGATTGCCCTTTGCTATGTGAGTGAGTCTTATCTAATCTGCTGAAGGCCAGACTTGAATAAAATTTGAGTGGTTTTAACTTTTTTATTTGGGCATCTTCCCTCAGCCTCCTTGGTATCTTTTGATTGTATGGATTAAGCAATATATTTGTTCACTGCCCATCTAGCTTTCCCTTATCAAGGTGGTCCTCTATTAAATGCATCTATACCACTCAGTGCATTCACACATCCTGGCTACCCCTCTGACCATGCTGCTCATGATAAATATGCTCACCTTGTTTCTGATGATGTTTCTATGACCAAGTGCTGCTACCTGGTTTCCATTAGTTCTGGATCTTTTCATTTCCATCCCTATCAGGAAGCTTGGTTTTATAGTAGCATTTTGTACATCAGCCCTTACCTACAGAGGAAAGACACCATTCAACTTCTTACTAGTGCATTTCTTACATTTCTTATCACTTCAGTAAATGGTGTATATACCAGACCCTTCCACGAACATAGTCAACTGTTTTTTTGTTTTTGTTTTTGTTCTTGGCATCATGGAGTATATTCACTCAGGCAATTCAGCATTTTTCTAAGCTGTTTGATCCCTTCTCCTCCATTATCTTTAGTGGCTCTCACATTTCTACTTCATTTGTCATGGGCCATTGCTTTTTCCAAGCTTCCAAGAGCCAACCCAGCAGTTTATTAGTAACACCTAGCAATGGAGTATCCACGCTATATCACAGGAGCATATTCTCATATTAACATACTCTTTCCTATTCAGTTTTATATTACATGTACCTTAATCCAAAACCCTCAGAATGCAGTCCACACATACACTTCTGGCTCCTAAGAGGCCACATTAGCAAGGTCCTGCAGTTCCTTTGAGAATTTCTTCCATAAAAGCCTGGAAATTTTATGGCTGGGTTATGTTGTTACTCAATCTTATTAATTGTTCTAGTGGCCAAGAGCGGCATTGGAGATAGATCTCAATAGGGGTTTTTCTTGCAAGACAAACATATTTTATCACTCAAACAAAAAGAATGCTGACCTCTTTCAGGAAAGAAAGGGCCCTTTCTACAGTCCAAATGGTTCAAAAGAAGCCGTAAATTCAAAGTTTTTGAGTGTATTGATCTAAATGTCCCCATTTTTTTCCAGTTAGATGTTGTGATCTCAGTCTCACTGGTGCTGAAAATTCGGTGTTTTCTAGAAATTCTCAACTTCAGTATTTTCTGCCTCCGGCTGAGTTGATAAGAATCTCTATATGTGGCCCTCTGATTTTTATACTTTTTCTTATTTAGGCAATAGGTTTTAAATTGTCTGTCTTTAATGTACTCATAGTCCTTAGCAGAAATCATGCAATTCAGTACCCTTTTCATTATCACTTCCCCTGAACCTCCCATATGCCTGAGATATTACACCTGCCAATGCATTTCGTTTCACCACAGATCCCACTCCAGTTCACCACCATAAAAGTTTTAACAATTGAACACTAGTGGTTGGGGCCTATTACTACTCCATTTATAATCATTATCTGCCAGCTATTTGGAATTCAGTTTCAGAATCTATTTTAGTGGCTCCATGGGCTGCTATTGCACTAACTGTCTAAGGTCAAGCTCTCAAGAAAATAGACTCTGAGATGGAGTTTTGTACGTAGTGGTGTATTGAAGAATGTTATCAGATATAACACATGTGAGGGACACACACACACACACACACACACACACACACACACACACACCAGAATTGCACAGAGGGAGAGGTTAACCTGTAAAGCAATGTCAATATCAGACTTCTCAAACAATGCCATGGAGAGATTTGAGGTTGAGATGGCCTTTTTGAGACATCCTAAATGGAGCAAGTAGGTTGGCCTTTACATACCCACACTGACCAGTCATTGGAAGTGGACTGTCCCTGGGAGAGACATAAACTTGGATAAAGCAGCTTTTTTCAACTAAGGGTGATTTCTTGGGAGGGATTCCACTATGAGCTTTCAACAGGGCAACATTCTTGGCAGCTAGTGGAATGAGTATCTCTATACTACAGGGGAATCTGGGAGTTATGCAGCATCTACTCAAACTAGCTTTCAGGAATTTGCTAACCAACTCACCAAAGAAAAGTAGAGGACATAGAGAATTTTATTCTAAATTCCAGAGAATTCAAAAAGGCTTCTAGACTTTTATTCTTTGCAGTGAATCATATCTTTCACAATAGTGAAGAAGGAGGAAAGGAGTTAAATGAACTAATAATTACCTGCTCTTTCATTTTCAAAATGAGGTTCCAGCTAAATTCATTTCATGCCCAAGGCTAAAATGTTTTTGTTTTGATGAGAACCCACCTATATTATGTGGGTAAGTCACTGGAAAAGATTACAAAGTTGGAAAGTAAATTTGTATAGCCTTGTGAGGATCATAAGAATCTAGGATTTGTGTTGAATCACCCACTGTGACCACAGGTCATAAAATCTCTGGTAGGAACACATGCTTCTCTTTCAATAGGGGATAAAGTCAGTATCTGCTGTACAACAATGAGAATCTTTATGGAGATTTGATTAACCTCTCATTTCTCTTTTTAGTGTGGCTCACTTTAGCTGAGTCTGAACAAAGAAAAAAATTGCTTTTTTTACCGATTTTAAATTGTGGAAGAAATTATCTTTGCTTTTAAAAGGCTTATTAAAGAAATAAAAGTCAAAATTAGAACAAATTAATTAAAGCTGTGGGGGTTAATAATATCAATTAGATAACATTCACTTTTTACCTTCATTACCAGATATCTTATTTTGATTTTTTTAAAATAAAAAAATATTAAGGAGATAAGGAAAAAAAATATAGAAAAAATATGTTCAACAATACTTGCATAAAATTGTAAATAAATGCAATATAGTGACCAATTATCTCTTTTTTCTTTGAGACAGATTCTTGCTCTGTTACCCAGGCTGGAGTACAGTGGTGCCATCTCAGCTCACTGTAACCTCTGCCTCCCAGGTTCAAGCAATTCTTGTGCCTGAGTCACCGAAGTAGCTGGGATTACAGGCATGCACCACCACAGCTGGCTAATATTTGTTGTATTTTTAGTAGAGACAGGGTTTCACCAAGTTAGCCAGGCTGGTCTCAAACTTCTGACCTCAGATGATCGGCCCGCCTCAGCCTCCCAAAGTGCTGGGATTACAGGTATGAGCCACCACACCTGGCCAATTATCTCTTTCTTGAAACACTTTTTTCACTTGGCCTCTGGGACACCACCATTCTCCCAACATACCAGACACTTCTTGGCTGTCTTCTTTGTTGGGTTTTCCTTTTATTTCCCATGTCTACCCACACATATTGCTTAGTAAGTGTATCTTACTCTGTTTCATGCTTTAAATACTTTTTACAACTCTCAAATGTCCATCTCTATTCCGACCTCTTCATTGTATTTCTGATTCACACATTTGACTGTTTACCCGGGTTCACCATTTGAATGTTTGAAATGCATGCCAACAGTTTATTGTGTATTATCAAATAGCTAGAAGAATGGATTTTGAATGTTCTCAGCATAAAGAAACAAGAAATAGTTAAGATCATGAATATTCTAATTACTCTGATTTGATAATTGCACATTGTATACATGTATTGGATTATCACACTGTACTCCATAAATATGGATAGTTATTATGTATCAGTTAAAAATAATAATATATTAAATTAAAGGCATGCCAAATGAACATGTCAAAACCCATTCTTGGTCTGGTGTGGCTGCGTACACCTGTCATCTCAATGTTTTGGGAGGCCGAGGTGGGAGGATCACTTGAGGCAGGAGTTCAAGACCAGCCTGGGAAACATAGTGAGACTTCCTGTGCACCAAAAGAGAAAATACACACACACAAACACAAGCACACAAACCCCATTCTTAATTTTCTTCACTCAAACCTGCTACCCTGTCAGTCACCCAATGCATTTTTCTAATTTTAGGGAATAACTCCTTTCATCTAATTGCTCAAACAAAAAAAATTTTAGTGTCTTCTTTGATTTCTTTGTCACTCATCTAAAAACCCAACAACAAAAAAATCTAGTTAGCTCTGACTTCAAGAAAAAGTTATAAGCCCAGGATTTAATGAAGAGCGAAACTGACCTTCAGATTAAAAATACTGAAACAATCCATATGAACATAAAATAGTTCAGGGAACATTGTCCTTGAACCCTTCCTGAGGAATATATTAGAGAAACATCTGCAAATAACCAAAAATTGGAGAAGTCCTAACATGAAGACTGTGGTAAACATTGAATATATTTGCCTGGAAAACTAAGACTAAGTGATAGATATAGTGAAGACAGTTAATTATGTAGTGGCTATATATTACATGTTCTGACAATGTACCTTCAGTAAAAATATACAAAAGAGACAGCATATATAAAAATAGAAATATTTTGCTAAGAGGCTTATAAATATTGTCCAGAATAAAAGAATATTACATAGAGTTGAATCTGTAGTAAAAAGCAGGGAGAAGGCGTAAAAACAAACTCTCTAAAATATTTGTTTTTAATGAGAGGAAACTAGTAGATAACATCTAACGAAAAAGGAATTAAAAGTATTATTTGAGGTATTGTATTAGATGTAAGTATTACTATAAAAATAAAAATCTTTCTAAATATCAAAACTATACTGAAAGAAAGAGAGAAGGAGAAAGAGTGAGAGAGAAAAGGCTGCATAGTGTTATCAGTAAAATAAATGAGCTTCATATACCTGTTAAAAGAAAAACATTTTCAGATTTTCTAACAAAGCAAAACAAAACCAAACCCAAAAGATTTTAAAAAGTTAAAAATACAAGGATACAAAGATATACACCAGACAAATACAAAGAAATGGAAAGCAGGATATTTTTATATTTTACAAGACAGGATTGAACCCAAAATGTCTTAAAAGAATTTTTAAAAGATACTTTATAATACCAGAAGCTATAATTTATGATAAATATATAATTAGTATTTGTATACTCAAAAATATCAACAATTTTTATAAAGCAGAAACTATAGGAAACGCATGAAGAAATAGGTGGGAACACACGAAAAATAGAAAACGTTGACATATCACTCTCAATACAAGACAGATCAGACACAAATTTAGTAAGAATGTAGAACTAATAAATGTAATGTGTCTTACCCTAACCCTCCAGCCCTCCCTCCCTTCCTTCCTTCCTTTCCTGTCTTTCCCTCCCTGTTTCCTTTTTCTTGCTGATTTTATGCAAAGGGCTAGCATTCTCATCGCTCTTTTTTCAGGTTTAATCCTTATTTTAATAAAGTTTTCAAGCAAAAAGTTAAAAAAAAAAGATGTATCTTACCTAAAACTGTACACCTATAGTAGAAAATATATATCTTATTTTCAGGAACACAGGGAATATTCATGAATACTGAGGCCACCAAAAAAATTAAAACCTCCATAAAAACCCAAAGAATAGAAAAAATATGAATGGTACTTTCTAAACACAAGGCAACAAAATTAGGAATTACTAGCACATTTTATAGACCCTTTAACATGCAAATTATTCATGGTCTCACTTTATTAAACTCTTAGGTTCAGGAAAAAACAGACTGAACTTACAAATTTTCTCTCTCCCTAATAATAAAATACATAAACACTTCTTGAAGTTAAGTAGAGAAATAAACTCCAGTTTTAAATTATTGGTATACGCTAGAGGAGACCAACTGTTTTTTCTAATACGTAAATAATGCTGAATGTGTTTTTCTTCCTTATATTTTTATATTTATTTTATATTTTTAGCTGAGTTGGTTAATTTTTCATTTTTTATTTATAAAAATGTAACCTTAACAAAAACAGTTCAACTACTATCATAGTTTTCATCTTACAGTGCAAGAAGGAATAAAATCAAGCATCAACCAAGCGTCCAAAATAATGTTTCCATGACGAAAACAGAAAAGTAATGATCAAAGTTGGATTTGAAATACCCTGCCGTGGCTTTTTTTCATACTGGTTGGCATCAACCAGTAAACTCACAATGATTGAAAGCCATTATTTTCAAAACTTGACTGATCATAAGATTTTCCTTGATGTGACTATTAAAAATGCAGATTCAAGGCTCCCCTTTGCAGATTCTGATTCCATTTCACTGGGCTGTAGGCTGGGTTGAATATTAAGCCAACTCACCAGGTGATTTGCAAATGTCAAATCAAGGAGTGATCCTGTTACTGTCCTAATGGGCTTACTTTAATAAATCCCAGGGTATGAAAAGAAGGAAGGCTTGTGTGGGAAAGGGAGCTTTTACCTTCACTCAGTCTCAACATCTGGATCAGAACTGAGGTGGGAGAGTGAAAGGTAAAGTTAGATAATTATGATTTCAATGAAAAGAATCTCTCCTCTAAAAAACAGAAAATTATATACCAGTGATTCTGCAACTTGAATGAGCATCAAAATCCCCTAGGGTGCAACTCAGTGCAGTAGAACTGGGGCTTGGCCATGTGCTTTTTTAAACAAACACCCCAGGTAATTCTGATGCAGACGGTCCACAGGCCTCACGTTGAGAAAGACTTCTATAAATTGTTTTTCAGACACATAATAATCGTCAGCCTCCTCGGGCCTTTCCTGATGAATTCAGTTGTCTTTCTCTCACCCTCCAGACTTGTTCAGCAGGAGTTTGTATGTGTGTGTTCTCTCTCTCCAAATATACCCAAAAACTTGTTTAACAATGATGATGTATTTAATCTAATAGAACTCCCACAGAGTAGAGGTTAATGATACCTTGCTGATTGATTCCTTAACTAACATTTACCAAACACTATGTGTAAGAAAGGCATGGAGCTAAATGCTGAGTAAACGATATTTGATGATAGATGCTTCTTTCTTCCTCAGATGTCTTAGTGGGTTTGGAAAGAGAGGAGGGGAGCCCAAATATAAATTAGTGTTTTCTTGTGTGTGTTCCTTAAATGTGTGCGTGTTTCTCACATAGACTCACACTCATAGTACAACCAAGGCTAAGGCTATTTGCAATTTTGGATGAGCATGGAAGGAGGATGAGTCCAGTCTATGCATGATGCTTTTGCCTCTTCTTGTAGTGCAATACTATGAGCACCATGAATAGCAATTGCATGATGCTACAGAGGTGTGGGTTCTAGGAGAAATTCCAGATGTCTGGCATCATCTCTTCCTAATAAGACTATTTACTGGCCTCTCATTAGATACCAGACAATGATACATAATTTTTATTTATTATCTCATTGAATAGCCACAGCAACTCTATACAATAATATTATATCCATTCCTAATTTGCAGGAAGAAAACTGAAGCAAAGAAATTAAGTAACTTCCCCAAGACAAAAAAGAGTTGAGCTAGGCTTCTCCAAATTCTCCTCCATACTATTTTAGTTCAAACCACTGGGGAGGAAAATGACGCTGGGCAATGACTTTTAGAAGGCTGAGGAAGCAAGTTAATAGTCGACTCACCTCTATGCCATATCTGGTTCACAGCTGTAAAACCCAAATCTCATCACTTTACTTAGTGAAACCTATCAATGGCTTCAATATTCATTCCAGACTTGTTAGAAAGACAACTAAAGCCCCTTAGCATTGGATTGAAGCTTTTCTCCTCAGACCTCTAGAATCATTGAAATGTCTTCAAAAGTATTTTGCAAATATTATTCAATTTGTAGTTGGAATAGCTTCTTTCTTACCCCAGCTCTGCTCTGGGGAAAGAAAGAATATAGCTTTCCTAATTGAATCTCTGGAGCCAGTTAAAAACTTATCTTCTTATAAAAATTCTCTCTGTTCGGTTCCTATCTCCCCAGAACCCAAACTGGGTTAGTTTCTTCATCTCTGGACATTCTGGGCTTACCTTCCATTATAGTCATGATTCACAGCTAATTAATAAAATTACTCTTGTTTCTCTGGGAATTCCTTCTCATCTCTCTGTTTTCCTCCAATGTCCATTGCCAGTTAGGGAGAGCATCTGGGCTCGGAGATTCTTGGCTCATCAGGTTTGGTGCATGTGAGTGTAAAATAGGATGTCTCTGGAGACAGAGAGCCAGGCTGGATGGTTAAAAGTTTCTCTGTCTGAGTTTGAAGCAGGGGCTGGCATCTCCTAGAGACTGCATATGCCAATGAACTCTGGTTCCTACTGGTAGAGGCCACTGGTAGGAGGAGTCTGAACCTCAGAAACTGTCTCCCTCTCTGGAGTTGGAGATACTTACCTTGCAGTCCTACAACTTCTTTCAAAATGTGTATTCTAGTCTTTTGGCTATGTAAAAGTATACTGAGTACAATTTTTTTCATCTTAGCTCTGGTATCTGGCTACTTTTTCTTTCTTATGAGGTCCATGGTCCCCGTCCTCCTCAAGGCATCCCCACATTTAGCCCTTTCTAGCCCACACTTTCACCCAGCTTCCCCCTAAAATCCTCCACTCAGGCCAGCCCCCTGGTGCACAATTTCCCATACCCAGAAACCTCTTGAATTGGTCATTATCACAGAAGAAATTAAGTCTCACTTTTTAATCCACTGTTTTCTCTCTCTTTCTTTCTTCTTCTCATTTCCTTTCTCTTTCTCTCTTTCATTCTTTCTTTCTCTCTTTCTTTCCTAATTCCTTTCTTTCTCAGTGTTTCATTGTTATCCAGGCTGGAGTGCAGTGGTGTGATCACTGCTCATTGCAGCCTCAACCTCCTGGGCTCAAGTGATCCTCCCACTTCAGTCTCCTGCATAGCTGGGAATACAGGTGTGCACCAGCATGCCCAGCTAATTAAAAAAAAAATGTGAGGTCAGGAGTTCAAGACCAACCTGGCCAACATGGTGAAACGCTGTCTCTAATGAAAATACAAAAAAAAATTAGCTGGATGTGGTGGCAGATGCCTGTAATCCCAGCTACTCGGGAGGCTGAGGCAGGAGAATCACTTGAACCCAGGACGCCGAGGTCGCAGTGAGCCAAGATTGCACCTCTACACTCTAGCCAGGGCAACAAGGCGAGACTCCATCTCACAAAAAGAAAGAAATGGAGAAGAGAGGGGAGGGGAGGGGAGGAGAAAGAAAAAATGTCTAGGACAGAATATCACTGTGTTGCCCAGGCTGGTCCCAAATTCCTGGGCTCAAGCCATCCTCCTGCTTCACCCTCCCAAAGTGCTGGGATTACAGGCATGAACCACAATGCCTGGCCCTGTTTTCCTTACGATTAGTTAATTAAAAAACAAACAACTTTTTACTATTCAATTTGTTTTGCTCCCACTCCCTATATTTTGTTTTTGTTTTCTTCTCTTTCCTTTTTTTTTTAAATCTTTCAGATATTCTTCTCTTCAGGTTCTTCATCATTTACCTTTTATTGGTCAGTTTCCTTTTAATGAGTCACCACAAAATGCCCTAATTGGCAATCTAATTTGTTTTATAACAAAAAAATTGACATTTGATAAATATTCATTAAGAGAACAGACACTGTTAACATGAGGCCCTACATTTTCCTAAATCTAATCAAATTCTAAAATTATTCAAGTGTCACGTGTTTTGTTGAAGGTTGCTTTTAGGTTTGATCTAAAATATTTCCTTACATGGTTTTTTGGGAAGAGAAAACACCTGTGAGGAGGAGCCAAGATTCTGTTTAAACATTTTAGGATCTGGGACCTCAAATGAATGAACAATTGGTTAATTATACGATAAATAGAACAATCCTTAGCAACACCAAACTAGGTATAGTTTTGTTTTGTTTTCTGGGCCTCTTTTACATTTCCCTAATTCACTGATAGAATTTTCTCCCTCCTAGTCACCTTTCTTGTGCTGAAATATGGTGGAATCTACCATAAATGTTAGTTATCAAATTAAAAGAATCACTTCTTTAACACTCTTGTTAGGTGAGAGAACGGTTGAATGTTGCATATTTTTCTTATACAGAGGTAACAACAATGACCAATCTTTAAGATTTTAAGAATAATGGAACTGATCCATTTATAGCTGAGTGCCTGATTCTCCTTTTAATCTGTAGTACATGTATAAAGTTATAAACTTTATTGTTTATAAGACAGTCAACTAGCCTAGTATTGCAGAGTAAGTATAAATTCTGGGATTAGTTCCATATCATTGGCCTCATTAGCTTTTACCTTAACTTTGCAGAACTGAGATACTATGGCAGAGTATCTCTACCATATGGTCTAATGGAGAAAGAATTAGACCAATTTCAGGAGAACCGGATTATAGTTCTGTTTCTATTTCTAACCAGGAGTGAAGTGGTGTTTAGGTCACTAAATCGTATACAGTTGTCCATCAGTATCTACAGGGAATTGGTTGTAGGACCCCCTGAGGATACCAAAATTCAAAGATCCTAAAATCCTTTATATAATATTCATGGTATTTGTACATAACCTGTGCACATCCACCCATATCCTTTAGTTCATCTCTAGATTACTCATAACGTGTAATACAACATTACTGCTATGTAAGTAGTTCTTACACTGTATTTTTACTTGTATTATTTTTATTGACATATTGTTATGTTTTAAAATATTGTTATATTGTCATTTTTTAAAATATTTGAATCCACAGCTATTGGATCTGTAGATGTGGAACCCATACCAACCATACTTGGTATTCTTATCTGTAAGATGGTTTCAACAAGATTGTTTCTTAAGATACCCCAATTCTATTGTCACCAGACAGAATTCTGTTAAATGTAACTAGTGATATGGTTCAGATCTGTGTCCCTATCAAATCTCATGTTGAACTGTAATCCCTAGTGTTGGAGGTGGGGCCTGGTGGGAGGTGGAGTTCTCACAAACAGTTTAGCACCGTCTCCTTGGTGCTATTCTTGTGATGGGGAGTGAATGCTCATGAGATCTGGTTGTTTTAAAAGTGTGTAGCACCTCCCCATTCTCTCACATCCTCCTACTCCGGCCATGTGAAGTTCCAGCTTCCCCCTTGCCTTCTGCCATGATTATAAGTCTCCTGAGGCCTTCTCAGAAGCTGAACAGATGCCGATATTATGTTTCCAGTATGGCATGCAACACTGTAAGTCAATTAAACCTCTTTTCTTTATAAATTACCCAGACTCATGTATTTCTTAATAGCACTGTGAGAATGGACTAATAATACAGCTAGTCAGTAGGCACTTTCATTACAATTAAAATAGTCTTTTCATTTTCCATGATATCATGTTATGTTGGTAACATGTGAATTCTACCTGTTTATTTGAGCTTAAACAAGAAGAATTTAAGAATGAGTGAAGGGAAGGAGAAAAAGAAGGAAGGAGAGTTTATGAATAATCTAAAATATAAAGCATGAGAAAATTAACTTGATGGTAAGGTTTTGAATGCAGTGTTATAATTTTATAATATAGGTTTTCAGAAGATAAATAAATCAAATGTTTTCTTATATTGTCATAAAATACAGTTTAATGTCAAAAATGTCTGCTCTTAATCTTTCAGTGTCCATCCAAAAAGGATATTGGATATAACCTCAAAGTTATTTGAATTTTGTCTCCAAATAATAATTGAAGATTTTTACTGTGATGTTTAAGAATAATTTGCTCATAGATTAATCTATCCTGATTTTAAGAAAATTATAAATTAAAATCCTGCGTGAATTATCATCTCATCCCAATGTCAGTTCCTTTGCCGGTATTTCATGTAAAATTAAGAAAGATGATAAATAATCTCATTAGTTTTGCTTAAGTAAAAGCAAAAGCATTGCAATAATATAGTGTACCATTAGAAAATTCTTTCATCAAACATTGTTTAATTTTATGAGTCTAAATGATTGGAAGGTACCATTAAAAAAATCTCTTGAATAACCTTAGTGTATGTACCTAGGGACTCAGAGCCCCAAAGGGCTATATGGTTCTATATGCCAGTAACTTGTGTATAATTTGCAATCCAGAAATTCATAAGAATATCAATACATTCAAAGAATCATAGCTTCATATGTGTGGAAAAGGGGATAGTATGGAATAAGAAACGAGAAACAAGAGAAAGATCTTCACAGTTAAAGTTGATTGTATCTACTTAGGGGATAATCTGGAACAAGTTCAACCAGAAATTTAAATCTGAGTGGCATTATATAAATTAAAAAGTCTCAATAAAAAGGGCCTCAAATATGTCTCATACATGACATATAACTAGAAAACTCCAAATAAAAAAATTATAAAATGTAGGTAGGCTTAAGTTAATGTTAAGCTTATGTTAATTTAACAAACATTTATTCAGTAACTACTTTGCTGGGACTGCTTCTAAGTGTTTTATATGAAATCAACTCATTTGTTAAGCTCTATGTAGTATATATTAATATTCTCATTTTACATGGGAGGAAACAATCTCAAATGCTAAATAAATGTGCACAAGGTCATTGCAAAATGGTGATGCACAAGTCTGCTAGTTCCAGGTCCCAAATCTTTTTTATTATATAAAGTGCTATGCTGTAGATTGTGTGAAGTAGCAAAACTTCATGGAGTCTGATGCAGAGTCAGCCACCAGCCAGCTGTGCTGCGTCATTACATCATCTAAACCTCTGAGCTTCCTCCTCTTCATTTATAGAATAAAGAATAGGGAATTAGGCAGCAGTGCCAGCCATCGCTGACCTATTCACCTTGTAGTAAGGGCTTCACTACATAAAATAACAGCAACAAAAAAAGATCAGAAAAGAAAGAAGTTTGAGGATTAAAATAAAAATTTCCATTTTTTCCAGACTACTTACTTATTTTTATAATACAAGATAATTTAAAGGATATATCTAAAAAAAAAAAAACAAGAGAATTTAAAGGATGTATTTAACAATTGGGCTAACCTTTTTAATTAGTTTAATATATTGTGTTAATATTAATTTAAAAGGTCACTGTATTAAACTAATTAAAATATATTAAAAGTAATTACAAAGGTCAGTCCAGTTGTTAAATATATTTTAAAATTAATAGGATTCTTACAGACCAGCAAAAACCAATTAGAAAATGTGAAAGGTTAAAAAAAATGTAACATTTGCAATTAGCAGTAAAAACTGGGAACAGACCTAACAAACTGCAAGAGCTTTATGGAAAAGCTACAAAATATTCTTGAGAGACATAAAAAATCACTATAAATAGGGAGAGCTTCATTCACTCATAAAGCAAATATTTCATACCTATTTTGTGCCAGTCATTCTTGTAGGCTTCAATTCTTAACTAGCAAGACAGAAGGAGAGAGACTGAAACTAAAAGATAAATATTTATACTAAGTGGTAGTGAGTAATAAAAGTGAAAATGAAGGAATATAAGGGAAGCTACTGTTTTATGTAAGGTTATGTAGGCTTCTGGAAGGAGGAACATTTTAGCAGAGATGTGAAGAGAGGAAGCAAGCTGTGGAAGTATCTGGGTAGGGCTCCCCAGGCAGAGGGCGAACAATGAACGGGGTAACATGCTTTGCATTGTTGAAGAGCAGCAGAGAGGTGCAGAGTGAGGAACGTGGGTGGGAGATGAGGTCAGAGACCGAGTAGGGAGCCAGATCATTTTACTACCCAACCAGATTTTACCATAAGAAATAATGTTAAAATGAGTGAAATTGTATCTTTTTGCTTATTTTCTTGAGTAAATTCTAAGAAGAGAGCAGTCTGACTTTTAAGAAACAAACCAAAGCTTCATCAGGGATTGCTTACTGTAAGAGAGACTATGAATTGCCAACCTAATGTTTATTTTCCCCTTCGTTTTTACCATCAGAACTTTGCTTTTTCCGGGGTGGAGTGGGATGCTGTAAGTGGCACAATTACTTTTTCCAGCTCCTTTGTTGCTAGAAATGAGTGTATGGCACACTAGACAATGAGATTCAAGCTCTTTATCTGTGGCTGACTTAGCAAGTCTGTCTCTGTTCTCCCTATTTCCTGCCTGGAACATAGTCTTGGTGTCTAGTTGGGGCTGGATGGGGAGCACTGAGGGGATTGAATGGAATGGTGGAAATGGAACCACCTTGTAATCATGAGGAAAAGGGAACAGGAAAGGATGGCTGAGTAAACAGAGAAAGCCTGGGTTCCCACTGACATCAGGAAACTGTTCTGCTAAATCTAGATTCTTCCTTCAGACTCATTGTTACCCTTGTTTTGTGGGTTTCTGTTGGTGGCTAAATACAATTCTTGAAATTATTTATGTAATAATCATTTTATGTTTAATTAATAGATTCCCTAAAAACCCAGTGTTTTCTTTGTATATTTCCCTTCTGAAGTAGCAATAAAGAACATTCTGTGACTCGTATTATGGGATTATAAAGAAGAATGTCTTCCTGTATATCTTGGAAGTTACATTCCCTGAGACCCTGAAACCTTCTTCATAACTCCCTAATTGTGACTTCTGGTACTTTTTTTTTTGGTCCAAATAAATGAACCCTCTAAAACCACATAAGACTGTACAATTCCAAATTAGTTACTTAAGCTGATAAAGTCTGACCAATTTTAAGGCAAACCTGATTGCAAATATATATAGAAAAATATATGCATTTATACATACAATGTATTATATATCTATCTCAATCATAATTAGTTTTTCCTATAGGTATTTGACTAGACTTCCAAAAGAAATTTGTTGATTGACTGATAATAGGTTACTGTTAAAATGAGGTAAAGATAATTGTCTTGAATAATAAAAGAGATAGTTCTGAGGCTGTCTGAACAGTGTATGTACAAAAGGAATGAGGAATGACCTAGAATAATATTTTTACACACGGGCTGAGTTCCTAGAACTATAACCCATTTCTGTACTTTGGTTTGGTTGATACTGAGAGGCTGGCTTTGAACTGGGAACTGGGGAAATTCAAGCCTGAGAGCTGGTGACTGATCTAATCAGAGGTCCTCATCAGGAGTCCAGGTGGGAGTCTAGGGTAGTCTTCCTATCAGGCACAGCACACCGAGCCAACTCACTAGGTGCAAGGAGCAGGGGGATAGTCACATATGACATTTTCTTTCTTTTCTTTTTTTTTTTTTTAAAAAAAAACTATAGCAAAATTATTGTTATCAGAAGTTAGTTTGTTAGATTTGGGAGAGAATTGAGAAAACTACAAAAATTACACAGTTTTTTTGTAATGATTCTAACAATGCATAGGTGTTGTATTAAAAAACGTTAGTATCGCCCATTCCTGCCAAACCCACTCCACTCCATTAGACAATGTTTTGGTCTAGTGTGACGCCTCACTTACCTTTTCCTATGCTATTTATAAATACACGTAAAAATGTAGGATTCCCCCTGTTGTTTTTCACAGGGATAGGAACATAACATATGCATTGCTTTGCAATCATTCTGTATAGCAATTGCATAGTAAGCTCTAGTATAAATGTACCACAATTGACTCAAGCAGTCAGTCCCTTTTTACTAACTTGAAAGTATATATGTGTGTGGAGGAATGCCGTTTTTCTTATAGGATAGATTCACAGAAGTTATCTGATTGGGTCAAAGAATTGTTACGTTTAATAGATACTTTTCCACATATGATTTTTGATATGAGTTAGGTACATGAAAATTAGCACAGTGAAGTACAGCTTTTCCATTTCCCATTCAATACAGTAAAGGAGTGCATGAAATATGTACGTTCTCAAGCTCTTTATCTCAACTAAAGGCCTTATCAAAAAAATTCATGTGTTTGTGTGAGTGTGTGTGTATCTTTCATGTATGTCTCTGTGTGTTAAGGCAAGTCTGGCTTCATAGAGTTTGACCTGGGAAGTGTTGGAACTCTTGTAGTTATGATATCACTCAAATCAGAGAGGCAGAAACCCTATGATAGAGGTAGATAGTAGATAGATACAGACATACATAACTATGTTATCTACAATTATAGATATACATTTATACTTTTAGAGCGATCTGACCTTACACAGTTGTGGGAGCTGCCTAGACAGTGTTGGTTAGGTTTGTCTTTTCATCTGAGGCAGGAGCCTGAAATCCACAGGGCAGGTAGCAAGGAAGGGAAGGTGGATGTAAAGTGGGGGTGAGCAAGAACAAGATGGAAGTACAAGCATGTGCTAGAGTGCATGAAAGCACACTGGAGCCCGTATCACTTCTCACTGTCTCTGAACTTTATGTTGTGGGTGTCCTGCATGTGCTGGGGAGCATTTGTCATGGAGCCAAACAGAGACACTTGACCCAGGAATCAGAGAAGCTGCTCCTCTGTGGGAGGATCTGGGAAAGAAGGAGCAATTGCAATCTCAGGTGTGTGAGCTACAAAATAGCTGCTGATTCACCTTTGGTCTCCAAATCTCATTACACGTGGTCTTCCCTAAGAGGAAATGTACAGAAAAATAAATTCTGGGAAACGTAGTTCATCGTAGCCAGGCTAATACCTTATACCTCACAAAGCCACTACAATTATGATCAAAAGACTGTAATAGCAACCACCAACCTACCCTCAGTATTTCTGCAATATTATTTGGTTACCTAGCCAGCCCCCAAGAAATTATGTAGTGATCTAAAGTAGAAAAACAGCATTCCCAGGCCAGGTGTGGTGGCTCACACCTGTAATCCCAGCACTTTGGGAGGTCAAGGTGGGCTGATCACCTGGGGTCAGGAGTTCAAGACCAGCTTGGCCAACATGGTGAAACTCCGTCTCTACTAAAAATACAAAAATTAGCCAGGCATGGTGGCGGGTGCCTGTAGTCCTAGCTACTCAGGAGGTTGAGACACAAGAATCATTTGAACCCAAGAGGCAGAGGTTGCAGTGAGCCAAGATGGTGCCACTGCATTCCAGTTTGGGTGACAGAGTGAGACTCCATCTCAAAAAAAAAAAAAAAAAAGAGAAATGAAAAACAACATTCCCAGAAAGATAAGGTTGTCTGTATGACACGAACTTACATGCTTGGGTATACAGACATTCACACACACCCAAACACATTTACTGATAATGGGCATGCTACAAAGATTCCTATTTTTAATTACTAATTCATCTGAGTTTCTACTTTAACCCTATAACCCAATTTTTATTATTCCATGGACTAACAAAGCCTAAAAAATATAACTTCTATATAATTTGAAAGTTAAAATAAGGTCATCTTTTATTTTTAAAATATGGTAGAATGTTTCTCGTAGCCATTTTTGGCTCTTGTCGAAAGTTCTCAAAGTAACTTCATGCCATTTGTGTTTTGTTGTGGTATGTTAATACCCTATTAAACAAACTGTACATCTATCCATTAGCACTTTGGATAGAAGACAACCACTCTTCTGTTCAACAATGTCTTGTTGACAGCAATGTTGTCCCATGTGAGTGAGTCTTGATTCAAAGAATATTTCTGTATTTTATGACTAACATTATGTTTAGCTAAAGGCATCCTTGTTCTTGCGTCACTATCATAGGAAATATACACGTAGTTTTGAAGATGCAGGAAGCTAAAATCTTAGAAAATGCTGAGGTGTTCCATTTGGATGTTAGTAGAAGTATTATTGAATTCATACTAAGTGTGGTTGTCTCATGAATCTCTAAGACCTTTTATTTTTTATAAAATTTAATGGTCTTTCTGGCTTCATATCCTCTCATCCTTCACTGTCCGTATCACATGTTTCAGCTGAGGTCACTTACAAACGTATACAAGCTCTTCTCCACCTCAGGCTCTGAGACTGATGCTTTTCTTCATCTCACTAGACTAGCTCAGGTGAAGTACCTTCCTTCCAGTCAACATTACCCAGTCTTGTTCTGACCCCATGCTCTGGTTTATTGCTGTTGTTGTTGTTATGTAATGTATTGCTATTATTAAAAATCTTAAGACTGCCAGGCATGGTGGCTCACGCCATAATCCCAGCACTTAGGGAGGCAATGGTGGGTGGATTTTCTGAGAGCAGGAGTTTGAGACCAGCCTGGCCAACATGGTGAAACCCCATCTCTACTAAAAATACAAAAATTAGCTTGGCGTGGTGTCACGCTTCTATAGTCCTGGCTACTTGGGAGGCTGAGGCAGGAGAATCACTTGAACCCAGGAGGCGGAGGTTGCAGTGAGCTGAGATTGTGCCACTGCACTCCAGCCTGGGCGACAGAGTGAGACTCCATCTCAGAAAAAAATCTTAAGACAAGAATAACAGCTTATTTCTGCAGAGCCTAATTGGGAAGGGTTTGGCAACTATCTCAGAGACCAAACATATAAGGAAAAGGTAGTGATAGAAGAAGATGTTAAAGGAAAAAATAGGCTTTCTGCTCTCCAAGCTTCTACTCCCAGGCCATGTGTGGGAGAAGATTCTTTCTTAACAAGATAGCTGGTAACATAAAAAGGTCCCAAAATGTAGTATCTGAATCATTCAGGATACTTTTAAAATATTCAAATCTCAGCCCCATTCCAAACATTCAAACAGCACATCTGGGCTAAGGCTCAGGAAACTGTTAGAAAAATTTCTCAGATGATCTGAATGCATAGTTGGGTATACAAACAACTGACGTGTTCTGTTGATAAAGTTGCATTTTAATAGCCCATGATTCATTTAGAGACTGAATTCCCCCAGAGAGATTTGTCACATGCTGGACAAACACACTATTGCTTTCTTCTGTGGAGGTGACTATTATGATTTGGACAATTGGTTACAGAAAAACTAAGATTAAAATCCCAGAAGGTAGACTAGGACATAGTCACGATCTTTAGTTCATGCTAGAGGGAGCATTCCTGAATGAAATGTGTCGCCATTGAATCAGTAATGTATTTGTTTCCCAACTTAAGAAATACGTACCACTTTCTCCTAACTATTGGACATTCATGTTTTCTAATGTCCTTAAATTGAGAGAACCTATGAGAATCTTCCAGAAGCCACTGACTTCAAAAGTGGACTCAAGGTGATGAAACAAGATCAATGTTCTGATTCTTCAACACCTATTTCTGTCCCTTTACTACCAATATTGCCTATTATTCCACTTTATCTCACACATTCCTAGGTGAAATTTGTCAACATTCAACCAAGATTATATTGTAGCAAGAAAGGAGCTAACTCTTCCCTTCATAATTGGGTAGGAAATGTGAGGAAGGAATGACCTCTGCTACCCAGATGGGTAACTCTCCTAGTGATGCGGACTCTTCTATTCTGATGTGGTTATTGAGATTGCAAGCCTTATTTCTTATGGGTATCAGGACGGATATCCTCTGAGGGAACAGACATTCACATCTGTCAGTTACACTGAGAGGTGCACCTTGGGACAGGAAATGAGAAAACGGAAGTTTGATGTTACTCTGAAGGGACGCATAGGATGAAAAGTTCCTTTGGATCTTCTCAGGCCCGAACAGGAGCTATTCAGAGGAGTTCCCAGATGGTGAGGGAAACAGAACCTCACCAAGAGCTGGGCAGGGAGCAAAGTTTGTAATTGACAGGAAAGAGCCCATGGCATGGCATAGAGGCACACACAGGGTTTTCCTTACTTAAAATCAGCCAGAGTCTGTGCTGCAGGATCGATCCTGTAGATAGAGAACCAGTTGGTATCTCTGTGTTAGGATTCTCTTTCATTAACTTGGAACCTTTACCAAAGTCTTGTTAAACTTTCTAGACCAATCTTAGATATTACAGTAGAAAGGAATGATACCTTTCCTCACTTAATTATAAGGGTCACACTCCTATAACAAAACATAGGTTAACAAGAAAAAAGCATAACAAACTTATTTAATCAAAGTTTTATGTAACACAGGAGCCTTGAAAAATGGAGACCCAGAGACCCCGGGAAGACATCTGTTTTTATGCTTAGGTTTGCTGAAGAATGTACAACCATGTAGAAATGTGATTGAACAAAAGGGTATAATCTAACAGGAATAGACAAAGGGGAGAATCCAGCAAGACCTGTCTCTTCAGGGTCCTCTTTGCCTCTGTGTGGTGCATTAATTCCTCCCAGGGATGAGCTAGGATTCTTCTGAAATGAGAGTTTTAAAGGAAGAAGGGAGAGAGTAGCCTCTCTAGATTTTACGGCTTGCTTTGCGGAAAAGTAGTTCTAGTTTCTATGACGTGCCTAAAAGAAGAAGAATTCTGGTTTCTATGACTCACTCTCCAGAAGAAAGAGGGGTGGAAGACAGGAGGACAGGAGAAGATCGGAGAGACCTTGCATCTGAGGCCTTCCAAATCCAGTTCAAAATATTCCACGTGCCAGGCAGCCACACTTTGAGATGTGATGTTCTGAACCCCAGTCGTATGCAGGGAGACAAAACTTGCATTGCCTAGGACTCTCTGGGTTGCAAGTGACAGAAAATATCTTGGATTCAGCTAAAGTAATAAAGGCCCTTTATTGGCTTACAAAACTAGGAAGTCAAGGAGGCAGCTTGCTTAATTCCGTGCTAGGTCTAGAAATGCCGATGGGCTGCCGGGGCCCTCTCTCTATCCACCCCGGGGTTCCGCTTCTCTCTTCCACAATGGCTGTGTTGTTCCTCCCCTGCGGTAGCCTTTCCTAGGCTGGCAGAGGACTCTCGCTGGCCACCTTGATTCCAGTCTCCCACCAGTCTCTGTTCCACCTGACCTCTTGACAACCAAGCTTTCGAGTTCCAGTTAAGGAAAAAAAAAAATCCTTCCACGTTCTGAGTTCTTAATGTTTCAAATGGGATGAATAAGAAAAGGAAAATAGAGCTTCTGAATGTAAGAAGAAAGAACATCTTGAATATGGCACACTGCCTTTCTTATGCATTAGAAAAAAGTCAATCTATCTCTTTCACAATCTAGGTAAGAAGCCAGCACATGTTTCCAAATACATTATCACTGAAGATTGTAACATCAACCTTTGAAAATACAATTTTAAATCTGCTTTATTGATTTTTAGTAATTGTAGCAACAAAGGGAATATAGTCGGGACCGCAGGTAAAAATACAAAAACTGCCATTTTTTAAGGAAAAAAAATTAGTGAAATGGAAATGAGATATATTTAGGCCATGAAAAGAGGTAAATCTGTTTTATATCCACAACATGCCATTTCTGTTTTCCCCTCAGAAGTCAGTCTTTTTCAGCTGCTGATACCCTTTTCCTTCTGTAAACTGTGATAATAAATAGGAATGGGAAATCACTATGAAAATAGGATTACTGCTGCTGTTGAGGGACCTCTTTCCTCCAGGCATCGTAATTCCATGTGGAGAAATTTAGGATTAACACTGCTCACCTACTCAGCGGAGGGAGAAAGGCAGGACAAGGGGTCTCGGAGTTTCTGAGTTTTCTCATCAGACCACCCAGTTTGTTCTCTGCCAGGCTCTCTGGAGCCCATCACTCCATAGCAGAGCTGCAGAGGCCCGGCTGTCAGAAACTGCTTTGTGTACGTTTAATTCCGGAGTATACGATTACTAACCCCTTTGGCTGCAGATCTAAAGTGACATTGTCCAGTTTATCAGTAACAAAAGTAATACTTTGGCTTCCATCTCTCTGACTCTTGGTTCTATTTCTCAACTGGTTCAAAACTCAAGTAGTCAGGAAAAGGGTGCTAGGTATTGACCCAGCATTATTATTATTATTATTAATTATTATTATAGCAAATCACAGGAAAACTCACAAAATATGAAATGAAGGACCGTGGCTTCTAAAGTTGTGTTTCACAGTAGCAAGGGAATGACTACATATAAACAGCATTGGAAGGTGTGGTTTCCAGTATGGAATTGGAACACATGCCGAATTGTTTTTCTGCCTGTGGAGCCAAAGAAAGAGAGTAATTCAGGCTAAAATCCAAGGTGCACCTCCAGCCCTGCGTGGACTCATGGAGCAGGCCGGAGACAATCAACTGCTTTGCTGCTAACTTTCTGCTTTGCTAATGCAGATGTCTTCGTTATTCTGAATAATTAGACCAATCTAAAAAAAAATCCAGAAACATTTTTCCTCTTGTTTTATTCTAATATCTGCTTCAATATAGAAATGACCAATGTGTCTTAATCAGGAGAAGTGAAGCTGATACTTCACTGTGAAACTGCACCGTGACCTCAACACCTGCCGCTCCTGCGTCCCCTTCTACCTCCTCCTCCTCAGCCTCGACACAGTGAACACAAGGATGAAAGCCTTTATGATGATCCGCTTCTGCTTAATGAATAGTAATTATGTTTTATCTTCCTTCTGATTTTCTTAGCAATGTTTTCTTTTTTCTAGCCGGATTTATTGTAAGAATACGGTACACAGTACATACAGTATATAACCCTTGAAATATGTGTTAATCAGCTGTTTATAAGGAAGGCTTCTGGTCAACAAGAGGCTATGAGTAGTTAAATCTGGGGGGAGTAACAGGCTATACGGGGGTTTTCAATTGCACTGGGCATCAGTCCTGTAGCCCCCAAATTGTTCACGAGTCAACTGTGTTTGCTTGCTTGTATTTTTTGGCATCCCTTTTCCTTAGTGCTTTTTAACATTATACACAGTATAAGCATGAATATAGATCAGACAGACAAAATTCATGCTGATAGTATTTAAAAGCAGTACCATCTATGGTATGCTTTATTTTTGGAGTATGATTCTGTGTCTCAAATCGTGCTCCAAAACCCAGTAATACTGACTTTCTTTTGTGGCTTTGATACTTTAAATTGATTTTAGAAAGGATCTTGGCCAAGCAGCTATTGTTACTCAAGAACAACGGTTCTTACACATAATGTGAATCATTTAAAAACTTCTAGAATTTCTGGGACCCAGGTTCTGAGGTAGGACCTAGGCAATATTCTGTGGTTATAGAGCATGCTGCTGTCAACTAGACTTACCCCTCCAGACAGCACAAACCTCCAAATAGTTCAAATATAAATTCCTGGCCAGCAGGTACAAACGGTATGCAGATACCACCCTTACCCTGAACTGGGTCGTTTACCTCCGGTTCTTCTGTCTTAGGAGCGTCTCTGCCTTCCTCCCACTTCTTCTGATTAACAGCACACTCACAAAACACACACACACACACACCCCTCGCCCTGGAAACACAGTGTTACCATTTTCCTCTCTCTCAGGCTAGTCTGTGATAAGAACTATATTTAAAGGCCAAAATAGAACAAAGCTAACCGCCCTCATTGCAAACGCACAAGATGCCATTTAGAAAAACATGGATGCAATCACCCCAGCTCTGTTAAATAAGGGGTCCCCAATGTGGCCCATGATCAAACTCACTTCCTCGTTAAGAGCACAAGCCTAAGGTAAGACAGAGCCTCCTTTGTTTAAAAAGGGGCTGTGTGAATTCTGCCACGGGTCCCCAGACACCCCTAAGTCCTCTGTTCTGAACTTGCAATTAATTCGTAAGAAACCAGGTACCACAGCAGCAGTGGTTTGACAGTAGATTCATTCAGCACCAGCCAGATGTGAAAAGCTTTGAAAGGGACCAAAAGGCGCTCCTATTGCCCAGGGTAGCAGGAAATGGTAACCTCTGGTTTGCAGCCTTACCGTCATCTGATAATGCTGTTTCTAATGTATTTCAATTCACTTTAATAGTAGCAGATGTTTTTTTTGCAAAACCAAAGGTTATTGATTAACCCAGAGCAAGTAGGAGGTCACTATTTGATTTGTTATATTTTTCAGCCTAAAATGACTTAAAAACCACTCAATAGGAATGCTCACATCAGTGATATTTTACTACTTTCTATGCTCTTTTTGAAGTGTGAATAGAGATTCACAAATTAAAGGAAAAAACATTTTCTTTAAAAAAAATATTGTAGGTTATTTTCAGAGAATTTGCTCCATGGAGAGGCATGATAAAAAAATCTTTTTCTGGGAAGATTGTATTAGAGTGTCACTAAATTCAATTCTATTCAACCTCTATCAGCAATTTGGAAGATGTAGAAGGTGACCTTTTACTGTTTGAAATTACACAAAGCTTAGAAGGGTTATTTAATGCAATAAGCTACTTCAAGATGAAAAATTATCTTGACATTAGAATCACTAATACAAAATTCATCAGCAATATGAAAATATACATTTACCATTTCATAATTATGCAAGAACAAAATAAAGGAGGCCTTTATTTATTAATTATATTATATATTAATCATTTTGTATTTGCCCTAGTTAGACCATATCTGCAATATTACAGTAAACTCTGAACATTGCATTTTAAGAGTGACTGGGCTTGTCCAGATGTTTCAAATATCAAGGAATTTTAAAACTCCATCAGAGAGCGTTAAACAAACTGAATTGATTTCTTTTAATATTGCCTCCCAACCAACATGGGAAAATACCATCCAGCATCCATGCCTGATGGTCGTTTATCTTGCCTAGAATATGTTTGGTTATATGGAGGTCATTACTCTGCATTGTAGGCAGGTCTCATTTAAAAATCCTTTCAAACTCTTCCTCGTGTTATTACCACTCTCTAATCCTAGATTATTAGTAACCTATTTTTCCTTGTACCTTCTCCTGACAAACCATTATAGACTCAAAAGCCTAGTAATGGCTTCTTCAGAGGATGTAAAGAGGTTATTTCTTTCTTTCAGAAAAATCAACTTGCAAGAAAAAAAAATTTATTAGTCCATTTTCATGCTACTGATAAGGACATACCTGAGACTGGATAATTTATAAAAAGAAGAAAGAAGTTTGATTGACTCACAGTTTCAGGTAGCTGGGAAAGCTTCACGGTCATGGCAGAAGATGAAGGAAAAGCAAATGGATGTCTTACATGGTGGCCAGCAAATAGAGAATGAGAACCAACTGAAAGGCATTTCCCCTTATAAAAACATCAGATCTCATGAGACTTATTCACTACTGCAAGAAGAGTACGGGGGAACTGCCCCCATGATTCAGTGATCTCCCATTGTGTTCCTCCCACAACACTTGGGAATTATGGGAACTACAATTCAAGATGAGATTTGGGTGGGGACACAGCCGAAACATACAAGGAAAAGCTTATATTGATAGCAAACCTTATCAATACAATAATAAACACAGATGTCCATCAAGTATTTAAGACTCCCTGGTAAATACAGATTATAATTCCAGAAGGCTATTGTTTAATTACTGATAAATAATCAAAATTGTAAAAAACTTCACCAATTTTTATGTTTTGTCATTTGAGAGCCTTGGCTGATCCTTAAACATGCTTAGCAAATGTACCTCAAGGAGCCACTTTGAATCAGTACAGGATTCTCCTCTGCATTCATTTCCTATCTATTCAATTTCATGACTAAAGCAAGCTGTAGCTGCTGGTTTGGGAATGAGTTTATTTTTGCCTTTAGGAAAATTTAACAAATAAGTGATGTTCTGACTGATGAAAGTAATAATTTACTGTTTAAATTATTAGAGTAATTAAAGTTCCTAATTACTATTTTCTTCACTGAAGACTTACCACACACAAGTTAAAAGAAACTATCCCATGGAAGTTCAAGCTTTCCCTCTGAAGTATAAATCTGCTGAAATGAATTGACAATACACATTAACAGAAGAAAAGCCATAACAGTTATTCGATCATAGTTTTATATGACATGAGAGCTTTTGCACTGATGACCCAAAGGCTCAGGGTGAACTATCTGTTTTTACACTTAGGTTTTATTATGCATGGACAGCCGTGTAGTAAAATGATTAGGTAAACGGCTATGATTTAATAGTAATAGACCAAGAAGGAAACGCAGCAAGTCCGGTTAGAGTAATATTTTTAGAATCATTGTTTTAGGTCTTATGGCTGGCTTTGCAGAAAAGAGATTCTGGTTTCTGCGACCTCCTTAAGGAAGAGAGCTTCTAGTTTCTAAGACTTGCCTCAGGGGGAAATAAAGGATGAGCAGGAGAAGGCCAGAAAAAAACTCTGCTACTTCTGAGGTCCTTACTTTGGGGTATCATTGTCTGAGCCCAACACTATCAAAGATCATGGGTTTTCATGTCACGTCATGTTCTTAGTTAATGGTTTAAGGCCTATTGAGAGAAAGAGGAGGAAGGAACAGACAAGAAACAGCAGCTGAAGAATTTCAAGTTAGAGCCAGTTCACTAATACCCCTAAGTATCCATATACCAATCATGTTTACAAAATCTCACACCTCAGTCTTCATTCGTTACATGCTCCACCTGCCTCTGACACAGGAGATGATCTTGAAGGCAGTCCCATGTCCTTGGACTTACGTCCCAAAAGGAAATTTGTTATCCAGCACTCCCCTACAGGCTTCAAACAGCTCTGGTTTTTCCAAGAAGGACTTTCTTCAGTTTATCTCTAGCAATAGCAGAAAATATTTCCTTGGCTTCCAAATTCAAGGAGACTTGTGCACAGAAATTGTATTTTTTTTTTTTTTTCATTTTTGGTAAGTCTTAGTGTCAGGGGCAAATGTGAGGATTCCCTGAGGTCATCTGGGAATTGAGGATGTCCCCGTGTGAGATATTGCCATACCTGAAAAGGGCTCTGGGTGATGGAGAGACAAGAAAGGAAAGAGAAAAAGAACCACGTGGAGACTGGAGGTCTTGGGTGGGAGCACTGATGGGCAGCAGCCGGGGTGGGAGGCCGTGGTTACTTCCCTGTTAACAGTTCCCTTTGTAAATCCATCCTGACGCAAGGTGTGGGGACTGAGAAAAAAGAAAGCAGGAAATACACACCAACAACAAAAAGCAGGCTTTCTAATGAAAAACATAACATCCAAAATTTCAGCAATGAGAGAGGTAAATTTCGTGAAAACACTGAATAACGAGGTCAGTCATAGTTTCATGTCCTGAGTTCACTCTCTCTTTCCCTTCTTCAAAGGGAAGAATAAGGAGAAAATAAAAAATTTATCCATAAATATATAAAATCAAATGAAGTATATGTCAAAGCATTGCACAGAATTAACATCCTTGCTATCACAGTGCTGCAGTTAACTGTCTGGCCTATATGAAAAACTGAAAAATGAGAGAACAATGAAATGAAGCGGATGCTGAAGGAATCTGGAAAGAGAACAAAAACAATGACAACAAAACGGAACAACTAGCAGTCACGCAGCAGTACTCCATAGGCAGATTTCCAGAAGTTTACAGATGAAAATTCTGATATCTTGATTCAGAATTTTATTTTGTTTAGGACGGTCTTAAGTAATTAGAACAAATCTTAAAACATATAGGGCATATATAATAAATGCCTAGTCAAAGAGTCAAAGAGCAAAATGAAGCTATTTATATATAATCAATGCACAAGCATATAAAAATTTTTTGTGGGTGACTAGATAACAACATAGAGTAATCTAGAAATGCCACAACCTTTTAAGGTTCTGATAGTAGACATCATTCAGAAATTAAAGAGACGATTCTCTTCTACTTTCTTTTCAATCGCTGCCTCAAGAACAGGGGACCTTTGTTACACTCCATGGTATACTGAGCATATGTATGGGAAATATCCTGTGTGGCTTAGGATGAAATAAATAACCTCCTGTGGTCACAAGACACTCTACAAAATGACACTAAGAAAACTGAGCTTAAAGGCAGAGGCCTTTAAGCATGGTCTTTGGAATCAATTGGTTATTAACATCATTATAACACAGTTTAATTTTTATATAAACATTAAATAACACTTATTGAACAAGCTTAATTTCAGGACTTTTCTCTCCATTTATCTCACAAGTTTAAAGAAAAGCAAAAGAAAAGTTCTCCCCATATTAGAAGTCCTAGAGTGACAGAGGAAATGAGTCATCAAGATAATTTATGATCTTTCCCATAACTTGCAATGCACGAACATAATAATCCTTTGTTATTCGGTCAGCTCAGAGACCAAACTCCAAGACCTTGATGGAACACAATTAAAATAGGATTTCTGTAGACTCAAGTCTCTGCTTCACATCCAAAAATGATTTTACTTTATTGCAATATACTCATTTTTTTTTTAAGACAAAGTCTCACTCTGTCACCCAGGCTGGAGTATAGTGGTATGATCTTCACTCACTGGAAACTCCACCTCCTAGGTTCAAGAGATTCTCTTGCCTCAGCTTCCTGAGTAGCTGGAATTCCAGACATGCACCATCACACTCAGCTAATTTTTGTATTTTTAGTAGAGACAGGGTTTCATCATGTTAGCCAGGCTGGTCTCAAACTCCTGGCCTCAAGTGATCTACCTGCCTCGGCTTCCCAAAGTGCTAGGATTACAGGTGCAAGCCACTGTGCTGTGCCAAGCCTCAATTAATATTATTTACTATTTTTCACTTTTCTACTGTAGTCATAACAAGCTAGTCTCTGTAAGAAATTATTTTTAAAATGAATTTTTAAAAAGTTTCTGCGTTTTAGGAACTTTTCATAGGAGAAAAAGAGAAACCCCAAACAGCTGGCATACTCAGTAAAGTATATGCTGAAAGTCACAGGAGAGCTTCAAAGTATGAGAAAAGAGAATTTACATTCCATCAGGTTTTTGTTTTATTTAAGATTTGAAGCTTCTGGATCAATGGGGAAAAACTAATCAGGCATGATTTTTTAAACTCTGGTTATTTTTGAGAATCTTTTGATAGAGAGCCAACTTCATTTCCAGAGGAAAAAATATTCAACAATCTTAACAACCTAAAAGGTGTGTAGAGACATATTGTTAAAGATAGTCTTATGTTTTCCATAGCTATGATCTTTGTAAAATTGTACTTTCTAAGTGCACTTCTAAGTGTAGTACATATTGCCTTAAATATTCTCCTGCCTGTGAAATGTCATTTAGCTTGATTGGGTGTTGAAGAGTGCCCTCCAGGCTCAGAGCAAGGATAGCCTTTCACATCCTGTCTTCTCACAAACACTGTGTCTTAAGGCACCTATCCTCAACACCTTGGAAAATTGGGCAGGTCCTGGCCTTCTGTCTGCCACATTATTTATCATGTAGATGTGGTCTATTGACAATTCCACACACCATGCATGGGAATAGGGATTTACAAATTAACCCATCAACCTCTCTCCTGAGTAGCAGGAAACTCCATTTTATGTGGTAGTATTTGCTGAGTCAAACTCTGGTTTGGTAACAATATGTTCAGAGTGGATCCAATTCAGTCCTGAAACACATCTCCACACTCGATGAGGACCACACTGGATATTGTTTAGGCCAGTGCTTTTAGTCCTGGCTATGCTAGCCCACTTACCTGCCTTCCAGGAGACCGCTAAACCACCTTTGCGCATAAGCACATGTATATCCTGATCACACACAGTTCTTATATTACATGAGATTAGCTTCCTGTTGCTCATTAGAATGTGAAATGCATTTCCCTAAAGGTTAAACACTTACCAAATTATGCAAAACGTAAAGATTAATAATATTTTTTCCCATTTCTAGACCATAGGCCTGTAGGAGTGAATAGATAATAATAACTTTTCTTTGTAAATTATGAGAGTCATGGCCAGCACTCCTTTAACAAAAGGCAGGTTAGCCAGAGCAAAGTGTAACAAAATTATTTAACGAAGTTTTCTAAGATACGAGAGCCTTTAGAAATGGAGACCCGAAGACCCAGGAAAAACTATATTTTTATGGTAAGTTTGATGAGGAATGGGCAGCCATGTGGAAATGTGATTGAACAAAAAGGGTGTAATCTAATGACAATAAACTGAGGGTGGGGTGATGGGGAGAGTGTGGGGAAGGGAGTGGTATCCCAGCAAGGCTTGTCTGTTCAGAATCTTCTTGGCTTCTCTGTGTAGCATTCCTTCCCACCACATATAGGGCAGAAGTCCTCTGGAAGGAGGGTCTTATGACCTAGTTTGAGGCAGAGTAGGTCAGATAATTCTTTTATGAACATACTTCACACAGAAAGGCAGGGGAAAGTCAGAGTGACCTTGCTTCTGAAGCCCATCCAATCTCCTTCGGGTCAAAGCACTTTGGGATAGTGTTTTCTGAGCCCTGACAGGCTCTAATTTCTGGTTTAGAAAATGCCATCACCGAGTATTATACAACAATGCTCCTAACCCACTATCAGTAGGACATATACTTTTTTGCAGTTTCCTAGAGATAATCAATCCAACTTAATCATATGAGAATAATAAATGGATTTGTAAGATGCTTGGCTAGATCTTGAAACATTGCTTACTGCAATGAATTTGAACCAAGTTGCAGCCCCTATGTGGAATAATTGGGGACAAAAGGGAGTATGTACTTTTCAACAATGATGCACTACACAAGTGGGAAGCAGTAAGATGTGCTTCAGTTCTGTGCAGGACCAACAATTCAAAAGAAACTAGTGCAATCACAAAATTCTACTCTATTTTCCCATCTCTCAAAAGCTTATAATCCTTTTTCTGGGAAAGCTTTTCCAAAAACTGATTCTCATAAGGCATACAATTTGTGCTCCCATGTGCTACTTCCAAGCTGGGCACTTCTACCTAGAAAGATTTCTACAATATGTGGGATTGACTCTTAAGTTTATTTAGGTTAAAACATTGTTAATTAGCCAGGGTGTTTAATAATAATAAAACACCTAAACCTGATGATTCAGGTGCTAAACCTAATGCTACATTAGTCAATTTAACACATAATAAATGTTTTTTATTTTTACTTAAAGGATGAGGTGGGATGGAAGAAGCAGATTTTTTTTCAATAGTCTACTATGAGTTATGTATTTTACATACAGTATCTTCCTTCCACTTCATAGTAAGTTCTGTTCTTATCCCTTTCTTTCTTAGGAAGAGGACGTGAAGACTCAAAGAAATTAATAACTAGCCTGACGTCACACAGCTAGTAGTCAGCAGAGCTGAAATTTGATATTTACTTGGCTGCAAAATCCAGGCTCTTTTCAAAACTCCAAGCTGTTTCTTTCTTATCCAAGTTGAACTGATATCGCCCAAATGAAAAATAGTAAGCCAAAAACCTAAAACCAAGGAAAGGCAGGGGGAAATGTCCCTGTGTGTTCCACGTTTACTTAATTTCTTCCTGGCAGCTCAAATAACCACAGAATCCCTGGTGATCCTAAGCATTTGACGATGACTGTGAAGAGCACTTGCATTGAAGAACTAACTGATCAACTAAATCATTCCAACATGTAGTACCTTGCAGCTTTCGTTTCACGGTGTGCCTGGGAAAATGAGATACAAAAGAGAGACAGTACTTCAGGTCCTTTTATTGGAGTGGAAACATAAAAGGGAAGGTTAAGCAATAACACATATGAACATTCATTTGCAATTACTTTTAATGCAATGTGGGCCCACGGGTCATGTGATCAACTAGCAGTTTAGGCACTTCAAAGCATAATAACTTCCTCTCTTCATAGATCAGAGTCATAGAATAACTCTCCCAAGTTGTATGTTTCTACATGTCTCTACAATTAGCCTTTTGGCGCTACCCAGTCTGCTTTTTAGCCCTTTAAGTGATCTTTTAACACTTTTCTCCAAAACCTTATGCCTGTGGTTTGCCAAATCTCCCACAGGGCTTTTTCTTAGGAAACACTTCCCTTATTGCTCCCCCTTATTAAGGGCAGGACTAAATTCACCAGTTGGGAATCTTCTTAAGGACAACATGTAAATCACATATTTAGGATTAAAGTGAATTTCCAAAATGGTTATATATACAAATGAGCCCAAAAAATCTAGTTAAATGATCTCTCTGAGCTGTGGAACTGAGATACCATTGAGCCTATCTATAAACACAATTTATAGCACTGTTTTTTATCAGAAAAAAAAATGTGTACCCAGCCCACTTCTATATTCATTTATTTACTCAACACATATTAATGAATGCCTGCCTCGGACCAGATGATATGTACAAAATGGTAAGTAAAAACCACAAGCTTCTGGAGCATTCAACATAGTGGTTCAAACAGTCAATTAAACATATTAACATACATCCCAAAATATGTGATAAGAGACAGTGCAGGATGCTACTGAAAACTCTGCAGGGATATGTCACAACCTACATGATGAACAGGAGAAAGCCAGGGGAAGATATGACAAGGAAGGGGAGAGGTCACAGGTAGAAAGAACATGTGTGAGAGATGAAGCAGAAGAGAGCGCAGTTCACTGAAACCACTTTAGAAAGCTGAGCAAACTGGAACTCGGGTGCAAAAAAAACAGTGACAGGTGTAGTGGGGGAGGTGAACATGGCTTGGAGTTCCCAGGGTTTGGTTTCTGAAAGTTAATAGGACATGGCCTCCTTAGCAGCAAGATGAATGGACAGACAAGGATGTGAAACTATGTAATAAAAATAAATGAAAAAGCATAGAGAAAATTAAATAGCCTGAAGGAAGCTATGCAGCATAAAGTCAGGATCCCTTTCCTGGTTTTAGGAACTGAGCCCATTTTTAGGCTCAGAGCTTTCTGACTGTGGGAGAGGCTAGGTTCCTAAGAAAAAGGAACCTGCAATATCACGATAATTATGTAAAGTAATAATTCCCCTAACCTTCTCCAAAGGAGGCCAATTGCTCATTTAGCTGTATTCCTGAAAAAGGATAATACTGAGATATGTTGCAGTCTACAGTACGTAGGGTTGAAGTTGACATTGGTACCCAGGGACCGAAAGCATCAAGATGGCAAATCGTTTCCATCGAGCTCCTCCTACCCTAGAAGAGGCAGTGATTTGTCTTGGCTGGAATTGGCATGAATTCTGAGACAAGGCCTCAACCAGCACCACTATTTAAGGGCTTACAGAGTGTTTGCTGCACTAACATGTCATCCTACCTATCACTCAATCAAACAAAAGAACACACGTTTAAAATAAAAGGGAGAATGCAGTGTGCACATCCCCTTGGGAATCGCTGATACTAGAGCACCTAGAAGTTGTCAGGGTGAGAAACCATGAAATGTCCTTGTATTGGTGCAGCTGAAGTACTGGTTTGGAGATGATACGCATGAAGATCAGGTACATCCCTCCAGCACAGTCAACCACAAATCAATACTGTCCATTGACGCTTTGTCCTCACTGAAATCCAGAAATCAGGAGGAGAAGCAGGAGTGGCCCCGCTTACTATTGTGCCCAGTAATCTGATTCCTACATGGCTAGGGTTTACAAGCATGCAGTAGCTGCAAAGTCTTCTTAAGATGTAGGTACACAGCTGGTATAGTGTTGTTTCTGCTGCATTTCATCGGTTAAAGCAGGTCACAGGGCTAGTCCATAGTCAACAGGTATCCATTAACCTTTCCAGCATAAAGAGGCTTAATGTAAAAACTCACCATCTTGATGCTTCAGGCCCCCAGGTGTCAGTGTTAACTAGGACTTTGTGTCCTGGACTCCTCAAAATATTCCAGTATTCTCCTTTCCCTAGAATACAGTTATGTGAGTAAATTGCCATAGGCCCCATTGGGGAAGTCTGAGGGAATTATTATTACTCTATATACATACCATGATGCTGCAGGGTCCTTCCTCCTGGGGACCTGGCTTGAATGTGTCAACCCCTTCAGGGACAACAAAAGGGCATGAACATTGGGCCTGCAATTCACTGGGAGGCACCAATGTGTCAGACTACAGCACTCTCCAAAACTGAACTCATCATTTCTCTACATTATTGATTGGTGATCAAGTTCTATCTTGTTTCAAAGGCAGTGACTTAAGTAATCTTCCAACACTTTATAGGAAAGCACCTCTATGGTAAAGTGAGGGCTCCCCTTCTGTGCACACAATACCTGTTGTCTTCAAGGTAGGATTACAGGCTTGGAGTTAATTAGTGCAAATATCCTAGGTCTTTTCTTGTATGACCCTGTATTTCTGTCTTAGGGTTTTGTGTTTTTGTCAGATAAACTTTTTCCTGGTAATTGTAGATCTTGTAAATATTCTTAATGTCTAGCTCCTTTGCACTTCTCTCTCATTTTTATTTATTAATATTTGTGGATGCTAGAGGAGGCAGAATCAGGAGCAGATAGTTTCCTGTTTTCACAATTAGGAACGTGAGTTTGGGGCAGTAATTTAAGGCTAGGATTGGTGAGGGAAGTCAGCGGGAAGAGGAGAGAATGAATTACATAATCTAGGAAACTTTTCAAATTATATACTTAGCTCTCTTATGAGTTAGTAGAGAGTGAAGAGGGGGAATTTGAGGACCACCATTATCTTTTTAATGCAGAGCATGTTGAAAATAAAATCCTAACTTTCCCAAACTTTATTATTGAGGGATATTTATCTATAATTTCCATCTAAACCCTAGTTTACAATTTATAATTTTAAAATTCTTTTAACCACAAAATGTTTTACAGAAGTTGACTTTTAGCAGTTAACATGAGCTATCATTGCTTTTTTTTTTTTTTTAAAGAGAAGGATTCTCACCATCTCGCCCTGGCTAGTAATAAACTCCTGGGCTCAAGAGATCCTTCTGCCTCATCCTCCCAAAGTGCTGGGATTACAGGCATGAGCCACTGCCCCTGGCCTATCATTGCTTTTCGTAGAAGTTTTTCTTATATCTGCAGATACTTGGTAGGTAAGATACGGTAAGAGATACAATATAAAAATTTTGAAGACATAGAAAGTTGTTTAGAAAGAAACTTGAAATTTGACAAAAAGTTAAAGTATTTTCAGTACCCTATCTGAAGCCCTCTTTAGATACCCAAAATCACATTGTTAGTTTCTGAGCAGGTATGATTTATGCAGTTATCCTTTATACAGTGACCTTAAGGGACATAGTCTCTGGACCAAATTATTATTATGAGTGAACTAGAGGTTTTTGGGTTTTCTGAATACCACCAAACTAGCTTGAGGCTTTGATCATGCTAAAACCCAACCATCCTAAATCTATCAGTGTGCCCCTGCCAAACTCACCGTGAGAAGGGTCCCATTAATAGCTCAAATTCCAATTCTAAATTTGGATTCTAAATGGAACCCAAAATTGAAACATATAACAGGAGATGATAAATGCTTGATAAAATGCAGAAATATGCTTAACTCATCTCAAAATAAAGTGAAATGGAAATTAAAACTATGCCAGGACACTATTGTTGACTATTATATCAGCAAAGATTAGAAACATTCCTAAAAACAAGTTTGAGTACTCTATAGGAAAACAGGCATGCTTACATATTGTTGACAGGGGCATAAATTGGATAGTTTGAGATACAACTGTTATTGTTTTTAAAGGCTTGCTTTGTTTTCTACAGAGATTTCAGGAAGTGGTATGGCTGTATTTTACTCTAAAATAAAATCTTGGAAACAAATTTTTAAAGATTTTAGAAAATCATGTTCAACCTAATCTCTTTCTACCCTGACCCCTAAAAACATTTCTTACCTTTTTCTCTCCATCTATAAGCGTCTCCAGATTCGATCATTCCCACCACTATTGACTTCTGCGTCCAATCCACTGACATGGTCAGATATCCTGGAACTGAATCAATGTGTTGATTAACTGTTGATTACCAGTCCAAGAAATTCAGTAAATATTTTGCATGTCTTGCCAACATTTTAAAGTTGGGAGTGTTCACATAAAAACCCATATTTCTGGCCATTCTTAAATACTGCCAACAGAGTCTGTATTTCCATATAGTGTCAATATAATAGAGCTGATGAACAGCCACTGTGGAAAGTCACATGTAAAGGAGCTTAGGAAATATAAAATCTGACTGCACATTCATGTGCCCAGCAACAACTAACTCTAACCCTATACAAGAAGGGGAGAATGAGATCTTATGGGTTGCTAGTGATCTCCACAATACTATTAGATATACAGTATATCTAAAGCAAAGACAAAATGCACATGGTGTTCAACATTTTTTAAATGATTTTTTGATTTATTATAGGATGTTCTTTCAAGAATGAGACTCCAGTACCAAAATGGCAGCAGAGAGGCAAGATGGTTTCACTCCCTAAACACACACATACACACACACACACACACACAATACCAAATATACAGTGCTGAGATTTTCACCAGAGACGTGACAGAACTCATATACAAGGATGAGACAGTTCCTAGGGCCACAGAGAAGTTAAAAAAAAAACGGAACAGATGGTAAGAGAACCAGATTTCACATATGAGATGTCCCTCTCCCATTCTGCCTGGCACCAAGCTGCTGGAAAATCTTTTCCCAATGCATAGTTTCTACACTGGAAAAGTGAGATTGAGGTGGACAACCAGCTTCCCCACCATCTTGAGTTCCCTGGCAGAAGACCTGTCTCTGCTTTAACTCATGGAAGTATTCTGAGTGCCTAAAGGGAGACATATTCCTGAGGTCAGGCAGAGACAAACTGGGGAGGCAGAATTCCGATCCCCAGCCCTGGAAACTCTGCTCTGTAAATGGGCCAAAGGAAACACCAAATTATAGTGGCTGTTCAGCAGTGCCATGCTGTATGAGGTATGTTCCACAGGTCCCTGGATACAAAGCCCCAGCCAGCCTTCCCACACTGCCAGGATAATCCTTTTGGGACCTCCCCAGTTCAGGATTGGCAGCACTCTGAACATTTGCTACAGGTGAGGCCAACCTGGGCTTAAAGTACCACCTGGAGCTGAAACAGAGCCAGAAACCTAGCAGTAAAGATTTGCTCAACAAACATGTCCAATAAATATGGAAACAAGCTATGCAGAGAAAACTGGAATAAATAATTAAGCCTTCAATGCAAGGACATAGACATATACCCACAAGTAACAACATCAAATACAGAATCAAGAGTGAAGACTTGACATGGTTTAGCTCTGTGTCCCCACCCAGATTGCGTATTGAATTGTAATCCCGATATGTTGTAGGAGGGGCTTGGTGGGAAGTGACTGGATCATGGGGGCAGCGTTCCCCCTTGCTGTTCTCATGATAGAGTTATCACAAGATCTGATGGTTTAAAAGAATGGCATTTCCACCCCCCATCCACCCTCTCCTGCTCTGCCATGATAAGACGTGCTTGCTTCCCCTTCGCCTTTCACCAAGATTGTAAGTTTCCTGAGGCCTCCCAGTCATGCTTCCTGTGAAGCCTGTGGAACTGTGAGTCAATTAAACCTCTTTTCTTCATAAATTACCCAGTCTCAGGTAGTTCTTGATAGCAGTGTGAGAACAGACTAATACAGGACTTGAAGCACATGTGGAAGCTTGATGAAGAAAAATAGCTGCATGCTACAAAAATACCAACCCATTAGGCCTGATGTCACCCAAAGAGCTGATGATTCTCAGTTTATGGTGCACCATCGAATTCCTACTGTGGTTTACACAGGGTTTCTGGCACTCCCGACATTTGGGGCTGGATAATGATTTGTTGTGGGTGTTGTCTTGTGCATTAAAGGGTGTTTAACCGCATCCCTGGTCTATACTCGCTAGATGCTAGGAGGAGCACTATTCCATCCTCATCTTCCATTGTGACAACCAAAAATGTCTCCGGACATGGCTAGGTGTCCCCCAGAAGCAAAATTGTCACCAGAACACTGGCTGGGGACCAGTGGTTTAACTGTAAATCAAAACTATGATTTTGGTAAAACATGCTTTCAATTGGCCTCTTCTTATGGATATGTGGTTAACCCTCTATTTAATATTTAAACGATTTTAATACACCACCACCTGCATTCTAAAAGTGGTTTCTATTAGCATCAGTAGTCTCCTTCTGTACTTTAGATTGGATTGTGCTGCTTCAAATGTTTTCAGCCACGGTTTATGAATCATGCTTGACACCAAGGTTTGGATTATTAGGTTAAGTAAAAAGCAATTTGAAAATGACTCAGTGGTGGCAAAAAATAAGACATTTATGATGAATGTAAATTATGCAGGATCTTAAGATTGTAGAGTCAGCAACCCCTGTTTTTGATGAAAGTTGACTATGTATCAGTTGGGCTTTAATTTAATACTAATACCTCGAGCCCAGAATTTGTCTAATCCTGTTCAGATGCTTGTTCATTTCTGACAAGATTAAAAAGTCATCAAGAAAAAAGGTTAAAAGATTTTTTTTCTACTTAATTTTTCTGCCTTTAGATTTAAACAAATATTTAATTATCAAAGCACTAGCTAAATTCTATGGAGACTACAGGATTTCTTCTTTCAAGGGCTAGTGGTAGCGCACAAGGGAGGGGAGTGGCTGGGAACCTTAGCAAGACTGTATGCTCCTTTCCACTAAACTCCTCTGAAGGATTTAAGGAGAAAAGTCCAGGCACCGAGGATCGAAGGGTATTTCCTTATGGCTTATTCCCTTGCATGCAGCCTGACAGCAGTGCCTGCCTAGCTCATGAGAAAAATTTCCACACCCACAGTCTCTTATGCCTGGTTAGCCACATTTTCTCTCTCGGGAACTCTCCCCCACCCCAGTAAAGGCAGCCGATTGGATTGAGATGAACGCAGGGACCCAAGGACATCTAATTCTCTGGCAGTGACTTGTGACATTGTCTTGTCCTAAAAGATAAGCTAGACTAAATGTATTTCCTCTTGAGAATCTAATCTAGGAAATATGCAGTGGAAGCTGAAGTTAATAAACTGCATGGAGAAATGGGCCATGAGGCAGTTGGGGCCTTAAGATAGACTCAGCTATAAGGCATTATGTCAAACTAAAATTAAGAATAAGAAGAATATCTATGAGCATACAAAATCCAAAAATTTGAGCACATATATTTAGAGTAGAAGAAAAAAATAAATCATTTGGGGTGAGAATGAAAACAAAAACTATTTTTGAATTCCCCCCTCTCCCTTTTCACCAGAATTATTGTCACAACTCTCAAATAGGATAATATTGTGGACGGCTTAAGTAGGTCTGCCGTGGAGTCAGGCAACCTGGGTTTAAATCGCAGCTTGTCTAATTAATAGCTGAAGGTTCATAATTATGCAAATTAGAAACTCTCTACGCAGCAGTTTCCTCCTTCCTCAGAATCTGGAAAGGATAAAGCTGAAAGGAGCTCTTTAAAAAAAAAATCATTTTCTTATAATTAGGTGAGATTTTGGGCATGCTTACCTCCTTTTGTTTCTAAGTCACTGACATTTTCCAGAGACTTCAGTGTCCCAGTATCCTTCCTAGCCCCTGAGTATGCTTTTTAAGCGTCTATCCATTGGAAACCAGTCTCTAGCTGAGATGTCACACTCTGCTGGTGGGCATTGGAGCAAGATGTCACTTTAGAGGACACGGACTACTCAAAACCTCCCATGTTCCTGCATAATACAGCTCCACCTCTTCCAGCCTTAGCCCCATTTTTTTCCAAGATAATCGCTCTAGTCCTGACAGAGTTATTGATTTCAAATATTTCCCTAAAATACAGGTTTCCAAATTCAGTTTATTTTATATCCTAACTGGAATTTTCTCCATTTGTCCCTCCTCTTGGCCTTTCCTAAATCCTCCCCTCCTACAAGGTCTTCCATGAACTTTTCCCTACTCATTCATTCCACCATGGATTAGTCTTGCATTCCTCGAGTCTCCCTGTGTGTGCAGCTCATTTCCACCTTTGTATGCTGTCTGTGTTGTTATTTCTATGCTTCAGGATCTACACCAGATTGCTCCATGCTGTCTAGTACTGTGCCTCGAACACTGTGTTTAACGAACAACTGTTAATTCTTTTGGGGAGGATCATATTTCTGTCCATTTGCCACAAGACTCAGCAATATGGTGGCTGAAAACCCACCAAAAAGAAGCTTTATCCATGACTTGCAGGAGCGAGGGAAGATCAGACTGTTTCAGGTTGGACTGTCTGGGAAGCAGATTCTGGGACACAGGTTAGTAGACAGGAGCTTTATCAGGCAGAACTCTCATGGTCGATCACCGCAGAAGGGGAAGGAAGGAAGCAGGATTGGGCAGAGAGAGAGACTGCGCTGCAGAGCAATTACAACAAGACCTCTGCAGATGCCATGGGTGACGCTGAAGCAAGCATAGCCTTTCAGAGCCTTAAATGGGAGAAAGGGCACGAGGCTTTTATACCCATCCCCACCACACTGACCAGTTGTTAGATGTGGACTGCTCTGGGAAGGGGCAGCTCTCTTCAACTGAGGCAAGTCCCAGAGGAGGCTGAAAACTGAAGCCTATCTGCTGGCATCATTCCCAGCAGCTGGGGGAATTTGTCCTCTGAGGATCTGCAAGACACAGCACAGCATCCGAAACAGACTTCTGCAAAGGCTTAAGAATCCTGGAGCTATAGAAAGATCTAGTCTAGACAGTATCAGATAAGGTCCGTATCTGTGGCAACAATGTGCTTTTGATTCTTCAGCAGTTTCTTTCTTGCCCATGTCATAAAGTACACACACTCTTCTGCCTGGCTTCCAACCCTCACAAGGGACAAATCCAAAAATTCCTCCTTGGCTCATGGTTTTTCCTCCACATTCATCCTTTGACAATCCAAGCCCTGTCCACCGTGGAAGCCCACTTCCTTCTTCCATCTCCTTCTCCACTGAGCCTCGCCCAGCTTTTGCCACCAGCTCCTGCCTGGGCACATGCAGATTGTTCCACCTGCTCCATTCATTCGGGTCTCTGAAAATTCCTACTGTGCGTGGCTGTATACCTAGGAGATGTGTAAAACCTGCTCTGCCTGTGCGATGTTAAGCTCTTTGAGGGTGAGAACTGTGTTTCTAACACTTGGCAGGGAGCTTTGTGCACGAGTCATCCAAAATATATTTACTGCTCAAAACCAGGCCCATCTCAGGTCAGCTGTGTAGAAGAAAAAATGCTCACGAATGAGCCTCACTTAGCTCCCTTCTCACATGGGTTCCTATGCTTAAGTAAGAACTCCAAAAGCACAGCTCATGAGACAAAGAAAAAGGGGAAAAATAAGGGAAAAGGCCCCTGCTCAGATGCTCTCCTCACTCACAGCATACTTCAGGACAGGAAACAGAGACTTCCTGCCAATCCAAACAACATTATTTTTGTAAAAGCTTATGCACAGGCATGTATAAAGAGGTGCACACAAAATGAGCTCATCATATATCATATGAATTGGTTAAAATTGAGTTCAAGTTAATCAGAAAATTTTGAAGAGCCACACAATTTTAAAATTCACAGTCATTTCTCGAAAGTACCGTCTGGTAAAATTGGCTTATCACCTCACTTTTAATACACATATGTGATTTCCTGCTTACGGCATTTCCCCAAGGAATGAAAAAAAAAATTACAACTAGGAAAGTTTTATAAGAGGGATTATCTATGGTTCCTGAATAAGAAGGCTTCTCTCTCTCCAAGCACACCTGCAGCTCCTAATGACCAATTGATGCAATTTTCCTCTCTACTTGAATCAAAAATGGCAATAAATGTTGTACATGTCTCAAAGAGTGAATTTTTAAATCTTGTATTTACTGGTTCATGGAACTGATTCCATCTAGTTTACCAGAGTGGAGGGGTAGGTTTGCATGGAGCAATTAGGGATAAGATAGCCAAAGAAACAAAGTCAGTAGGAAAAAAAAAATCTGTGTCTGGCTTTCTGTATGAATTATGACTATTCAAGGGGGAAAAAAATCTGAACATTTGCCAAAAAGACTGGTGTGTAAATGGACAGCTGGAGTTTTCTGTTAGGGGTTACAATGCATTGCTTGTTTCATAAGGGCAGAACGGAATCACTTACCGCAGCGACCCACACATTGCTTGAGACACTGGCACATCGATACCTCACGAAGTATTTTGTTCAATGGAAAAGACCCAGATATTTCAGGAAGGTCATTGAAGATGCTTTGCTCACAGACATGCTGACCTTCCTGGTAGAGATTTGTAGCCTTTGTGGCTTGTGAACTCAGTCTCTATAGATGCCTTCATTGTGCTATAACTTTTATACAGGATGTATTGTTTGGACTGCCAACCCTCATTCTAATTCCCTTGGGGACTCAGGAAATTCTAACTAAATACAATAAAACCCCGTTGTATTTTTCTTTGGTTGAGATGCAAATAACATTTTTAACAAGAACATGAACAAACACATAGCACATGACGTAGTTGGAACTTTCAATGGGACTCTAAAACTGAAATAATTTCAACAGAAAAGTAAAAATGAGGGAAGAAAAATGAAAATGGAACCAAAATTATATTTAAACATCTATCATCAGAACCCGAGGCTCTGTCAGCACTGTGCAAGGTGTTCCCAGCAGGTCTGTTTGCTCATCAGCCCTTAGAATAGCGCTAACC
>PVKP010017841.1:0-45334 GCA_004027715.1 Plecturocebus donacophilus | reverse complement strand
ATGGGTCGGCGGGAGCAGGGAGGGAGGCTGCAGCCCTCAGGGCAGCGGAAGGCACAGCCTGGCCGGAAGTGGTCCCGCCAGAAAGGTGGCTGTGCCGCCTTCTGACTTTCCGGGAGGCAGTCTCAGAGGAAGGAGGGGAGGCTGGGGACTTGGACTTTTGGGAACCCCTACGCCAAGTTTATTGGAACAGCTCACCCAAAACGGAGGGCTGAAGTCTCTACTTCCTGACAGCGGCCTGTGGCACCCATCCACCCACCCAGACCCGGGTCCTGCCCACAGCTGCCCAGGCCTGCCTTCACCCTCCCCTCTGTCACAGCATTCTGTGGGCCTGTGCTCCTGGGGGGGCCACGGAGCAGGCTGAGCAGGCACCGTGGACCTCTGCAGAGAGAACTGCAGACTCAGAGCCAGGAGGGGAGGCCGAGTGTGTGTCTTGGCTCTGCCGCTCAGACAGAGGCTCCTCGTCCACAAAATGAGAACGAAAACTTACGTTCCCTCCCTCCCTGCCTGCCTTCCAAGTGTTCCATGCCCTCTGTAGAAATTTTAGAAAGTACAAACAAAATGAAAAATGTTCAAATCACCCTCAGTTCCACTAACCACTGCAAACATTTGCTTAGCCTTGCTGCCCCTATATTTTCCACACATGGCATATATATGTATGTTTTTACAAAACGGCCTCACCTTGTACATACAGCTGTCTGCTTTCATCAGGTGACCTGTTAGGTCTTCTCGTGCCACTGAATATGGCCACACAGCACCAGTTTTTGTTTTTGTTTTGTTTTGTTTTTTGAGACAAAGTCTTGCTCTGTAACCCAGGTTGGAGTGCAGTGGTGAAATCTCGGTTCACTGCAACCTCGACCTCCCGGATTCAAGCAAATCTCCTGCCTCAGCCTCCCAGGTAGCTGGGATTACAGGCACCTGTCACCATGGCTGGCTAGTTTTTGTATTTTTAGTAGAGATGGGGTTTCTCCATGTTGGCCACGCTGGTCTTGAACTCCTGACCTCAGGTGATCTGCCCAGCCTGGCCGCCCAAAGTGCTGGGATTACAGGTGTGAGCCACCGTGCCTGGCCAGCACCAGTTTTTAAAAGTCAGGCGGATTGCGATATAGTTACCATATTGTCAAGTTCACCCTTTTCAGTTCATAGTTCTATGAATTTGACACAGTCCCGTAACCTGTAACTCCCACCACAGTCAAGATAGAGGACATTCCATCACCCCCAAATGCCTTCAAAGCCCTCTGTAGTCAACGCTTGCTCCCAGCCTTGCCCATCACTGGTCTGTTTTCTGTCCTATAGTTTTGCCTTTTCCAAGTTATCATATAAATGGGATCAGAGCATATGTGGCTCCTGCCACTTAGCATGAGGCACTGAAGACTTGCCCAAGCTGCTGCATCCCCAGTTCCCTTCATCTCAACATTCCTGAGCATCCCATGGGATGGACCCACCAGTGTGTGGAGCCATTCCCTGGGTGAAGAATATTCGGAGTGTTCTCAGTTTTGGATGATTAAGAGTAAAACCTCACAGAATCATTTTTAATGGCTGCATAATATTCCACAGTATGAACACAGCAACATTTATCCATCAGCTCTTGGTCACTCAATAATAAGGTGGTTCTCAGCTTTTACTTTTACACATATAAACTTCTGGTCAGAGTCTCCCTCTCCCTGAAGGCTTCCCACTCTCTAGAGCAGTGAGTCTCAAGCGTGGCCACATCAGTCACTGGGGAGCTTTAAAAATGCCAATGTCAGCTGGGTGCAGTGGCTCATGCCTATAATCCCAGCACTTTGGGAGGCTCCGATGGGAGGACTGCTTGAGGCCAGGAGGTTGAGACCTGCCTGGACAATATAGTAACATCCCTGCCTCTACAAAAAATAATCTTAAAAAATTAGCCAGGTGCGGCGGCACATGCCTGTAGACCCAACCACTCAGGAATCCGAGGCAGAAGTACCTCTTGAGCCCAAGAGCCAAAAATGATTGTATCACTGCACTCCAGCCTGGGTGACAGAGCAAGATCTTGTCTCTAATAATAATAAAATGCCAATGCCCATGCCCAAGCCATATCCAGGCCAATTAAACGGGACTGTTTGAGGAGGGGCCTGGGCATAAGCATCACCTGGAGCTCTTAGGTGCACCCTGCTCCACTGTACTCTGGAGAGAGGACAGCCTGGGCCTAGGGGTGGCCACTGCTGCCCCTCTCAGCAGTCCCTTTCCCTCCCCAGACCCACTCCTCACTGCCTTCCCACAGTGACCACCACAGACCACTACAGGGAAACCAGGCCCACTCCAGATGGAAACCCAAAGACAATTTCCAATGGGCAGGGGATAATCTAACCATTTCTCTCCAGTGGGATCTTTTCCATAGCTCAAGGGCCACCCTCTGAAAAAGGTAACTCCTTCCAATTACCTCTTGGACACACACAAATCCTAACCTGCCCTAGCGACTGTGTCTCTTGCTTAAGCTGCAAAAGATACCTCCAGTCCTGGGAATATTCTTGGCCCTAGTATGGCTCCCCCTGTGCCCAACCCCCCATCTTCCATCCAGTGGGATACCCTCCCTCCTCCCTTCTCCAGCAGTTATACCCTCAACATCCTCAAGCAAGGACCCCTCCGCATCCGTCCTTCAGCAGGGGCACCCCTTTCTCCATGTTCTCCAGTGGGGACATGGTTGTAGCAGATAAAGTTTCATAATTCCAGGGCCAGACAAGCAAGGAGAATGAAAGATAATTCTCAAAACCACTGAATTCTCCCCCAGAATTCAGAGGTTAGGGTTTTTTGTTGTTTTTTGTTTTTGTTTTTTTTTGAGACAGAGTTTCTCTCTTATTGCCCAGGCTGGAGTGCAATGGTGCCATCTTGGCTCATGGTAACCTCCACCTCCCAGGTTCAAGCGATTCTCCTGCCTCAGCCTCCTGAGTAGCTGGGATTACAGGCATGTGTCACCACATCTGGCTAATTTTGCATTTTTTTCTTTTCTTTTTTTCTTTATTTTTTCTTACACATTGCCATCTTCATCCTGCAGAGCAGGTAAGTACCTCTCTCTCCCCACCTCCTCACCCGCTTTTGTCCCCTCTGACCCATCTTCATGACTCTTTCGACCCTATGTTGTCCTAGCAGACACTTTGCAGCAACCACTCAGAAGGCCTGGCTGATTTCTAAGCCAGGTGGTTTCTTCCAGTGTCAGTTGGATAAGATTCTTTGCACAAACATTTTTGCACAGTTGCCCAGTGTTTTAGGCACTCAGGTCTGATAGACTATTTGAAACTGCCTCTGCCTTCCCGGGAGAGAACAAGGGCTCCAAGGGGAGCCCAGGTGCTCTGGCCAGACAGGGGACATTAAGAGGAATGGAATTGGTTTTAGGTGATAGACGGCTAGAGGACTCTGCCCGGGGATATTCCGGCAGAGCCACCTCCTTGAGGAGGGTAGAAGCCAGATCCACAGATGAAGAACATGGGCTCTGACCCTGAGAGCCTGCCCATCCCTGCTGGCACAAAGGGAGGGTGCGGAGAGAAGGACCACACCCAGGCCTCCTGGCTTCTGTGAGTGGGTTCTGAGGCCCAGGAAGCTCTACAGGCCTGAAGAGGTGGATAAATTAGGAGGCTGGGAGATGCCATGTGCTCTGCTCCCCTCAGCCCTGTGCCGTGACTGCAGAAATGGGCAAGAGCCAGCCCACTAAAGATGTCAGAGAGGGGCCAAAGAAAAAGGATAGGTGATTGGGGTGTGTGGGGCTCAAGACTGAGGACGATGGGGCAGTGATGAGGAGAGGCACGAGAAAGGGGGTTGCATCTGATCTGGACTATCCCATCGGTTAGGCTGAGCAGTGCCACACTACTGTAACAGAAATTACAAATGGGGTATATCTAAATAAGATAGACAGAAGACTTGACATTGCCAAGACATCAGTTTTTCCCAGCTTGATCTATAGAGTCAATGCAATCCCAATCTTGGAAAAGGAATTGCTGGATCAGTGTGTGTGATTTTGTTTTCATTTTGTTGGATGTGGTTGCCACATTGGCTTCCAGAGTCCATCCTACAGATTGCAAATTCCCTCACAGCTTCAACATGTGTGATCAAGTTTTTTGAACGTTTGATAAACCCACAGCTGAAGATACTCTCGTTTAGGTATTCTGTAACAACTGGACAAGGTGGGCACTCTGATCATAAATTTATTGACCAGGATTTCTTCTGAGAATCATCTACTTGAGTTTCTTTGCTAATTTTTCTATTAGATTATTCTTTTTCTTATATACGGACAATTTGATAAGATTATTATGATTACGAGATCTTAATTCCAAAATATGTCACACTTTATCCCCCCGGTTTATCTTTCGACTTTAATCACATTTAAAATTTGTCTGTAGTCCAGTTTATCATTCTTTTCCTTTAGTGTTTCCAAGTTTATTGTGATACTTAGATCATAAAAACATTCACTGACTTTTTTTCAGTACGTTTTTGGTTTCCTTTTTAAATGGAAATGTTTGACCCATCTGGAATTTATTTTGGTGTTAAGGAATGAGGAAGGGCACCAACTTCTATTTTTCCAAATGGCCCGCCAGTTGTCCTAATGCCATTCGACTGAAAAATCTTCCCGCGTGTTTGAAGCCACCACCCCACCAGCGAATTGGAAACCCGCGTATCGGTCCCGCGCCCGCCGGCTTCCGTGTGACCGTCCCGGGCGCAGAGGGACCGGGCAGGACCCGCACGCGTCCAACCCGAGCCGCCAGCTCAACCCTAGACCCAGTCCCCGCGCAGAGGACGAGGACGAGGACGAGGACGAGGACGAGGACGCGGCCCCGCCCGCGGCCCGGCCCCGCCCCGCCCCTAGGTCCCAGTCCACCCGCACAGGCAGAGGACGCCCCCTTGACCCCGCCTCCTCCACGCTTTTCAACACCCTCCCCGCTCCTCTCCAGCCCCGCCTCTCCTCCCGGAGGCCCTTGGGGCTGAACGTTGCTTTCGGAGAGGGTAATTTAAATAAAAGGCGTGTCCTATGCTGTTATTTGTATGGAGGCGGGGCTTCTGGAGCGGCAGGGACACCCAATCCTGTAGGAGCCCGGACCTTCCCCAGCGCTCCGATTGGCCCAGGTCGCGAGTCCCACGGAAAGGCCTCATTTGCATAGGGCGGGGCCACGTCCTCTTCCAGCCGGCGCCCTCCCGCCCGCTCCGCTAGTCTCTCTGGGGCTTGCTTCCGTCTTCCTCCGTATTTCCCTCTGCGTTCGCGCTGCACTGCCGGCGGCTGTGGTCCCGATGCTCCCCAAACGGCGGCGAGCGCGGGTCGGGTCCCCTAGAGGCGATGCCGCTTCCTCCACGCTGCCTTCCACGCGCTTCCCCGGCGTTGCCATCTACCTGGTCGAGCGTCACATGGGTCGCAGCCGCCGGGCCTTCCTCACACGCCTGGCGCGCTCCAAAGGCTTCCGCGTCCTCGACTCCTGCAGGTGCGAGGCGGGGCGGGGCGGCGCGGCGCGGTGTAGCGAGGTCTTCCGTGGGCAGCCCTGTCACGGGGCGCGGGAGGTCTGCGTTCAGGGTGCGGAGCGGCAGGAGATGACTTCGAGGCGACCCTGGCGTGAGGCTGGCCTCTACTCTCGCCTGGCCCGGAAGGCCTCTTGGCCGCAGAGGATGTTGAGGTCGCAAATTGGAAATGACTTGCACCCAGCCGCCGGGGGCAGCGGCACCTGCGGTTTTAGATTTTTTTTTTTTTTTTTTTAATGAGACAGAGTTGCCCTGGCTGGAGTGCAGTGGCGCGACCTCGGCTCACTGCAACCTCCGGCTCCCGGTTCAAGCGATTCGCCTGCCTCAGCCTCCCAAGTAGCTGGGATTACAGGCATGCGCCTCACACCCATCGGCTAATTTTGTGTTTTTAGTAGAGACGGGGTTTCTAACTCAGGCTAGTCTTGAACTCCTGACCTCAGGTAATCCGCCCGCCTTAGCCTCCCAAAGTGCTTCCCCGGCGTCTCACAGACGTGAGTCACCGTGCCCGGCCTGGTTTGGATTTTAAGTTTGCTGTGGCACTTCGTGATGTGTGACCTTTCCCTGAGCTTCTATCTCCTCTTCTGTAGACTGCTATTAATTAGGGCCAGGAGTGTTTTAAAGGATCACTGTGAGAATCAAAATCAGAGGTCAGGAGTAATTAATAAGCAGTTGTATTTGCTAACAGCCCTTCTGCCTGGGCCAAGTCCCACCTGTGAGCGAAACTGCTCAGGAGACCCGGAGCCCTTAGGCTTCTCTGTCCTCAGGCCTGAGTAGGGAGGGAACCAAGAAGAGAAAAAATGGCGGCTACAGAGACAGCACCCAGATTAAGGGAGCTGGGGGTGGCCCCTAGTTTGGAGGTTGAGAGAGCAAACGAACCCGGGATTAGTATACCCCTACAGTTGTGTTTGGTTTTTTAATGTTATCTGGGATCAGTAGTGCACCAGACCCACTTAGGAGAGGATGATGACAGCAGCTTAGTGTAGGAGGCACTATCTTTGTACCAAACAACCCCACAGGGTAAATATGTTATCTCTGCTTTACAGAAGAGGAAATCAAAATATAGATATGTGGCTTGCCCAGGAGCGAAACAAGTATGTGGCAGAGCTGGGGTTCACACCAGTCAGGCTCCTGCATCTCTGCTCAAACCCCTGCTCTTAGATGAAGATCACCTGGTCCTGACCCCTAAGGAATTCCTTTCTCTGAGGTGGAGAGGGAGGGATAGAGCACAAGATTGGGCTGTGCTTGTGAGGGTAGCCAAGGCAGAGAACTACAGTTCTGAGGGCTGAGTGGCAGTTGTGTTCATCTACTGGGAGGAGGGGGGCTGTTTGCAGGATGAATGGGCACTCACCATGCAAGAATGAAGCCTTGGAGGTATAGAGCCAACCAGGGAGGGCTCTGGGCCTCACCCTCCTCCTCCTCTTCCTTTTCCCTTTTCTTCCTCTTCTCCCTTCCCCTCTCCCTCCGCCAGCTCGGAAGTGACACATGTTGTGATGGAACAGACCTCAGCAGAGGAGGCCATCAGCTGGCAGGAGCACAGGATGGCAGCTGCTCCCCCGGGTTGCAGTCCCCCAGCTCTGCTGGACATAAGCTGGTTGACAGAGAGCCTGGCAGCTGGGCAGCCTGTACCTGTGGAGTGCCGGCACCACCTGGAGGTGAGCTGGGTGGAAGACTAGAGTTGGGGCTACAGTGAAAGCCTCAGTGTCGACCATTACTCAGCTGGGACAGGTGACATGGCAGCACTGCCTCAATGTCCTTCAGAGGAGGTGGGCAGTAAGGACTCTACCCAGATCACCAGAGGCCACCTAGGAGCCACTAGAGAAACCACAGCAGGGGCTGAGGGAGCCAGGCCATCCCAGCTTCTGTTCTCACTACTGGTGCAAATTCTGGGGTCCCCTTATTTTTACCTTCTTCAGGCCTTTCTTCCTCACCAAGTAGATGACACGACAACTCTGAGTAGAATGACCCATGGATCAGCAGGAGCTCCTGGCCTCTGACAGATGTGGGCTGAGGGCCAGATTGCCTGTGTTTAAATCCTGGCCCACTCTGTGAGCCATGGTTGTGGGACAAGCTCCCTAGCCTCCAAGGCCTCAGCATCCCTAGCCCGCTTGGTTGTGAGGATTGGGGTGATGGAGCACATGTGTCATGTGCAGCAGCAGGAGAAGGGCCCAAAGAGCTGGCAGATATGACTGCTGCTATCCTGGTGTGAGGAGCCCTGTCCACAGCCTGTTCTGAAGGGCGGTGCCTGCCTTGGCCCCATGCCTCTGGTGTTTTTTTGCCCAATTCTGTCCCATGAGCTTCAGAGGGCCTGAGTTGGACACCCCAGGAGAAGCAAGGCCTCGGTATGGCCCAGCTCTCCTGCCAGCCCTACAGCTTCACGGTGACCTGTTTATTGCACATCCCCAGGTGGCTGGGCCTGGGAAGGGGCGTCCGAGCCCAGCATGGATGCCTACCTATGCCTGCCAGCGCCCCACGCCCCTCACACACCACAATATTAGCCTCACGGTGAGCTACTTCTGAGCCTTGGCCAGCCCGGGGGCTTGGGGATGAGGGTACAGATGGGTGGTAGCCGGCTGGTTGGAGCTGCCCACCCTGTCCCTTACCTAGGGCCCCTCCCTGCAGGAGGCTCTGGAGATACTGGCAGAGGCAGCGGGCTTCGAAGGCAGTGAGGGCCACCTCCTCGCCTTCTGCAGAGCGGCCTCAGTGCTCAAAGCCCTTCCCAGCCCCGTCACAGCAATGAGCCAGCTGCAGGGGCTGCCCCAGCTTGGAGAACACTCGTCTAGGGTTGTCCAGGTACGTGCTTACCATCCTGAGCAGGGCGAGTGGGTGGGTGGGAAGGCCTTGGGGCCTGGCGAGACAGCAGAGGGTGCTGTGGGGGCGGGTGGGGACAGACAGACATGGGTGCTGACACTGCTCTGAGACCTCAACAAGCTACCCTCTGTGCTCAGAATTCTCCTGTGCATATCAGCCATTTACCCCTGGGTGGCTGAGAGGACCCAGTGAATGGCGCTGCAAGGGGCCTGGCAGGGCTAGGGGTAACACTGTCGTCATTGTCATTAGTCCCAAACTGCCCTCCACAGTGGAATGGAAGAGAGCACCCTGAGCGTGAGCATCCCTTTTCAGTGCCCCAGTGTATTGAGTTGTCCTTTAGTGCACTTTCATCACAAGAATACGTAGTGACAGAAAATGCTTTTAAATGAAGTAGTAATGAGTTCACATGCTTTGAAAAGCAAATATTTATGTGTCTTGGGACTTATTCAACTAAGAGATGATCCGTGTTACCTGGAATCTCAGCTGTTATAACTCCAGGCCTGAAGGAGCTTTGAGGCTGGAGCCCCAGCCTCCCAGCTGTGTGGCAGCAACTTTGATCACCTCTCTGGGCACAATTTCCATTTCCAGGTCCCACCGGACCCTGACCCCACAAAGCTATCTCTGCAGAGTGTTGGAGGAGACTGTCTCAGTCCTTGGGCCCCCAGCCCTGACCCTAACTCCCTGCCTTTCTGTTTCTCCCCACACCCTTAGGCTTAGCGTTTTGCTTTGTTCCCTCCTCCAGGAGCTACTGGAGCATGGAGTATGTGAGGAGGTGGAGAGAGTTCGAAGCTCGGAGAGGTACCAGACCATGAAGGTGCGCGGGGCGGGGCTGGGACTTACCCTGGGAATGACAGCACGGTCCACACCATGTATGGGGAGGCGAGCTGGGGCAGCTGACCCAGCCTCAGGGTCAGAGAAGGTCTTGCTGAGGAAGTGGCAGCTAAGCTGACACCTGATAGGCACAAGGCAGCCAAGTGGAGACAGGCAAGGAAGAAGCTTGTTTTGAGAACAGAATTTTCTAGATCACTCAGCACCATCTGGTTTTTGGGGGTTTTGTTTTTTTTATTTTGTTTTTGAGACAGGGTCTTGCTCTGTCGCCCAGGCCGGAGTACAGTGGTGTAATTATAGCTCACTGCAGCCTCAACTTCCTGGGCTCAAACCATCCTCCCACTTCTGTCTCTGGAGTCGCTGGGACTACAGGCATGTACCACCACACCAGGCTAATGTTTTTAAAAAGAGTTCTCGTCAAGATCGGCTCTTGGTAATGTTGCCCAAGCTGAGCTCAAACCTCCATGCTCAAATGATTCTCCTGCCTTGGGCCCCAGTGTTGGGATTACAGACGTGAGTCACTGTGATCTGCCTTGATTATTTTTGATGGAATGTTCTTAAGTATGTTACACGCTGTGGCATCTTAAACAGCACACTGAGCCAAACGTCCCCTTTGCTTGGGTGCTGCCATTGAGTGCGCTGGCCTTGCCCTTGCCTGCCTGCTGCAGGACCTTGTGTGGTTTTCTCAGTGTTGTCAGCCTGGCTCTCTCCAAGGCCACCTCCCCTCTGATTCTGCTTGCTCCTGATCAGATAGGAAATGCTGTGTGAGCTCTTTTGAATGCGTTGGATGTGCCTGCTCTGACACCCTTCTGCCAACTGGCTTTGTAGCTGGAGGTGTCACAGTGGTGGCCATATGGATAACTGTCAGTGAAGTGTGGCTTCCTGGGTGGATGGGGCCATGGAGGTCACACAGAATGTTGTCAGGATTGACAGGGAGGGCTTCAAAGAGGGGAGACTTGAGCAATGTGTGAGGGATAAATGGGCTCAAATATGCAGGAAAAAGGGTAAGGGGCATTGGCAGGGACAGGGGACCAGATAAGCGTGACCACCGTGGTGAGTTCGGGAGTGAGGGGTCTGGAGAAGATGAGATGCCCTGAAAGTGGAGGGGGTTAGTGAGTGCTTTCAATGTCAGCCCCAGCCCAGAAGACACCTCAGCTGCCAGAAAATTACATTAGTAATTAGAAGTTTATTAACAATATAATTGGGTTAATCTCATCATTTTTAGTCGGGATTCTGTGGGTTATAAGTGTTAGTGACCCACCCCACACCCTTGGTTCACAGAATCAAGGAAAGGAGGGCCAGCAGAGCCCAGGATGGGAGGGAGGGCTGTGGCCAGTCTGCAGGAGAACTGGGCTCAGCGCCCTGGGTATCACCAGGCCACTCCTCCCCCTCTGCCTCTCTGCACTGTGTTCCGCCCTCTCGCCGTGCACCAGCTTCCTCCGCCAGTTGGAAATGTGGCTACAAGAGGTGCTGGTGCTCGGCTGCCACAGGCTGCAGCCTCCACCCTGCGTGGGCCTGCTCGCGGTCTCAGATCCAGAATTCCTAGGGAGGGTCTCCTAGTGGCTGACCTGAAGCAGGTGACATGCTTGGGCTGAGGCCCACCCTGTGTGGGAAGATGTGTGAGTGCCCCAGCCAGCCCCAGCCAGCCCTGCCAGCCCCGCTCCTAAATCCACCGTTTTGACTGTTAACTTCTCATTGTTTTTTGCTGTTTGCCAAGGGGAACCACAAAAATTCGTTCTAGCTGCTGTTAGGTGGGAAAGGCATGGTTTTTCCAGTGACTTAGGAGCCACTTGCACTGATGTGTTAGGGTGACTGTTTTGGTTATGTTGGAATCACAGGCTAGAGCTGTGTAAGGCCTGGGAGAGACCTTTCATAGAGGAGAACAGAGGGGTGTGTGTGGCTTGCTCCCTGAGATGGCGGGCTGGGTAGCCAGGCTCCAGGTTTGAATCCTTGCCCTGTGGTCTAGGGCAGGTTGTGCGTGGGGACAGCGCCTGCCTGGTGCATGGTGGCTCCATGGGCCACACCATCCCAGAGCTGGTGATCATCCAAGTCCAGCCATGAGAGCTCTGCCTGACCGGGCTGTGCTCCTTTCCCTACAGCTCTTCACCCAGGTCTTCGGGGTTGGTGTGAGGACTGCTGACCGGTGGTACCGGGAAGGACTGCGAACCCTGGATGACCTCCGAGAGCAGCCTCAGAAACTGACACAACAGCAGAAAGCTGGTGAGCCCTCCAGAGATCCTGGGCCCTGGGCTTCCCCAAACTGCGCCCTGGATCCCTCAGCACTAACTCCCTAGAGGCAAGAGAGCAGGCTGGTGCAGAGGGCTTGACGGCAGCCTTGTGTGGTGGGCTTCCTGGGGGCTCCAGGAAGTGCAGTCAGGATCTAGCACAGGCCTTTCTCAATGGATGATGCTGACCACAGCAACTGCCATGACATGCCAGGGGCTTGGGTCACTATACTACCTACTGGTTAGACTTTGCACTGGGGACAGCCTAGGCCTTGGGCACCCTGCCCAGTGTGGTGCCTGGTACACAGAGGCCTGCAGAAGTGGCACCATGCAAGGGAAAGAACATCAGCTTTCGAGTTTTCGGGTTTGAGTCCTGTCTACCATTTGCCAGATAGGTGACCATTACCCAAGACTTAACCTCTCTGAGTATGTTACATTTTCTTTTTTTTTTTTTTTTCAGATGGGGTTTCACCATGATGGCCAGGCTGGTCTTGAACTCCTGACCTCAGGCGATCCACCCACCTCAGCCTCCCAAAGTGCCGGGATTACAGGTGTGAGCCACCGCGCCCGGCCAAGTATGTTACATTTTCTGTAAAATGGAGAAGACAGGCTGGGCGCGGTGACTCACACCTGTAATCCCGGCACTTTGGGAGGTTGAGGTGGGTGGATTGCTTGAGCTCAGGAGTTCAAGACCAGTCTGGGCAACATGGTAAAACCCCATGTCTACAAGAAATACAAGAGTTAGCTAGGCATGACGGTGGATTCCTTTAGTACCAGCTACTCATGAGGCCAAGGTACAAGGATCACTTGAGCCCTGGAGGTCAAGCCTTGAGGCCAAGGCGGAAGTTGCAGTGAGCTGAGATCGAGCCACTGCACTCCAGCCTGAGCGACAGAGCAAGACCCTATCTCAAAAACAAAATTAAAAAACAAGTGGGAAGTGACAGCATGGAATTCATAAGCTCCCCGGTGAGAGCCAGCAAGTGGCAGGTGTTTAGCAGATACTCCGCTGTCTCTGCATGGCCTGTCTGGCTACTCTGGTCACACCATCTGAGACCTCCCTCGGGTTGAGGGCTCTGCTGACGCGATCCCACAGCCCAGCAGGCACTGCCAGCTCCACTGCCTCTTTGCAGATCTCCCCCTGGGCCACTGCCCAGTTCAGCTGACAGGAAGTAAGACCCGCAGAGCTGGTTCCTCTTGATCGCCTTTCCCCATGACAAGAGTAGTTAGGGATGGGTAGCAGCACTTAGAGGGCTCACTGTGCCAGGTGCTGCTGTTCCTCACATTTAAACCATTCCTTGGCCAGGTGGCTCATACCTATATGTAATCCCAGCACTTTGGGAGGCCGAGGCGGGTGGAACATGCGAGGTCAGGAGTTCAAGACCAGCCTGGCCAACATGGTGAAACCCCATCTCTACTAAAAATACAAAAATTAGCTGGGTGTGGTTTGGGAACCCATAATCCCAGCTACTCTAGAGGCTGAGGCAGGAGAATCGCTTGAACCTGGGAGGTGGAGATTGCAGTGAGCCAGGATTGGGCCACCGCACTCCAGCCTGGGCAACAAGAGTGAGACTCCGTCATAAACAAACAAACAAACAAAGCTTTCCTTAACTGGATGTGGGAGGCTGATAGGTGAGGAGACAGAAGTAGGCCAGAGTGAGGTGTTCACAGTGGCAGAGCCATCTTCCATCTTTTTACCACCTCTTGGTCCCACTCAGTTTGCACAAGAAAACTGAGGCATCAAAAGAGATAACTTGTGTCATGACTGTATCAACATCGGTATCCTTATATTTGATTGCAAAATTATAGTTTTGCAAGGTGTTACCTTTTGGGGAGCTGGGTAAAAGGCACATGGGATCTCCCCGTGCTATTTATTTTCTTTTTCTTTTCTTTTTTTTTTTTTTTTTTTTTTTAAAAAGAGACAGGGTTTCACTATGTTGCCCAGGCTTATCTCAAACTCCTGGGCACAAGTGATCCTCCTGCCTCGGCCTCCTGTGTAGCTGGGATTACAGGCGCGAACCACTGCGCCCAGCTTCCCTGTGCTATTTTAACTGCAAGCGAATCTACAACTATCTAAAAATAAAAGTTTAATATTTAAAGGGGGAGAGAAGATAGTATCATGCTTAGATTGAGATCTCATTCTGCTCCCTGCCCTAGCCTCACCTTTGTCCGAGGCCTCTGCCAGTCCTGCAGCCCCAGGGTGACCACCTCATGCTGGTGAGGGATGGGGGCTTGGTGTGGTGGATGGGCTGGGTGAGTCAGAAGGGCCGGTGCTGCCCCCAGGGCTCCAGCACCACCAGGACCTGAGCACCCCAGTCCTGAGGTCCGATGTAGATGCCCTGCAGCAGGTGGTGGAAGAAGCCGTGGGGCAGGCCATGCCTGGGGCCACCATCACACTGACTGGCGGCTTCCGCAGGTAAGGAGGCTGGATGTGCCCCTCTGGCTTGGCTTCAGATGCCTCCCCAGTGAAGGGACCTGAGTCAGGGACCCTGAAGCAGGCCTTCCCACTCATTGGAAGGGAGGTGGCCTGGGGCTGGAGTAAGAAAGCTGTGTTCCTGAGTCAGAGTCAGATTGGCCCCCTCAGGGGGAAGTTGCAGGGCCATGACGTGGACTTCCTCATCACCCACCCTAAGGAGGGCCAGGAGGCTGGGCTGCTGCCCAGAGTGATGCACTGCCTGCAGGACCAGGTGAGGGCCTTCCTGCTCCCCAAGAGCCACCGCTGGCCAATGCCACCACTTCCTGCTGTCTCTGTGTCACAGGGTGGTCCCAGCCATGCCCACCTCTCTCCACAGGGCCTCATCCTGTACCACCAGCACCAGCATAGCCACTGGGAGTCCCCTACCCGCCTGGCCCAGCAGAGCCACATGGATGCTTTCGAGAGGAGTTTCTGCATTTTCCGCCTACCACAACCTCCAGGGGCTGCTGTGGGGGGATCCCCGAGGTCCTGCCCATCCTGGAAGGCTGTGAGGGTAGACTTGGTGGTCGTACCCATCAGCCAGTTCCCTTTCGCCCTGCTCGGCTGGACTGGCTCCAAGGTAGGCAGTGTGTCGCTGGGCCACCTTGTGGGGCAGGCCCAGGTCAACCCTGCTGAGGACAGTCCCTTTCCTGCAGCTTTTCCAGCGGGAACTGCGCCGCTTCAGCCGGAAGGAGAAGGGCATGTGGCTGAATAGCCATGGGCTGTTTGACCCGGAGCAGGTACATCATTGGGGACTGGGGACAGGAAACAGCACCCATTGTCTGCTCCGTGACCCACAATCTGAAATGGCCCCATACCCAACCTTGGCAGTGGGCTCTGCCTCCGCTCCAGCTTTCCTCCGGGGAAGCAGTCCTGGCCTGACTCCTAGGTCACAGAAGTCCTGCTTCTGTTGCAGAAGACGTTTTTCCATGCGGCTTCAGAGGAAGACATCTTCAGACACCTGGGCCTCGAGTACCTTCCTCCAGAGCAAAGAAATGCTTGAGCCTGCCTGTGGCCCCCACTTCTACTCAGGAAATCGGGCTGCCCCCAACTTGGCCACTGAATGTCTCCAGGCAGATATGCTGCCCTCAACCCCTACCTTCACCCCTCCCAAGTGGAGGAGCCGCTCCCCACCAGGGCCTGGCTCTGCCAGAGGTCAGCTGTGCCTGAGGGAATTAGTTGAGCCCCTGCTGGCGTGCTGTAGGGGGGAGCTTTTGGTGCCAGCCTCATTGCTGTGTGACCCTGGGTCTGCTCTTAGCCTCCCCGTGGCTCACGTTCCCACTGTGGATGGGGCATATGAGCAGGGCCCACTTCGTGGAGCCGTGGCAGGGCCTGCAGTCATGAATGGCAAGTGGTTTGTTTGCCTGATGTGCAGTGTCCCATCAGTTGCACTGCAGTTACTGTGGCTCCTGTAGGGCACCCTGTCCAGAAGTTCCCAGAAGAGAGCCATGCGTCCCTGCACTGCGTTTGAGCCATGACATGGAGGCTGTGGTTCTTGACTGCAAGGAGCATACTGTGGAGTGTGCTGTAGGCATCTAGAGAGGGAAAGGGCCAGGGTAGGAGTTGGGAGGAAGAGAATTTTCAACTCTAGGGCTTCAGTACTGCAGTGCCCCAAGCCAGGCTCTGGGCTTCTGCCTTTAAGGCCTGTTCTCAGCACGATCTCTCAAAAATAGGTCATCTCCTGCCACTCCTGGCTCATTGCCCTTTAATGGCTCCAAACCCTAAGTCTGCACGTGGCCCCGGGCTCTGGGATTTCTGCCAGCCCCTCTCTCCTGCCCCACTGGCCCCGAGCCACTTCCTGCCTTACAGCTTCCTGTTTGATGCACCCAGACCCCCTCCCCTTCTCACTGCCATGCAGAAGCACTGAGGTGGGCTGGACACTGGTGCCCTCCATGTCCCTCACATCCCCAGGCATGCTCTGGCCTCAGGCTTTGCCTTGGCCATGCCATCCACCTGGAGTGTGCCCTCCCCTTCTTCAGGCCTTAAATCAAAAGTCACTTTGTTAGGCAAGGACTTCCCAGACCACTCATTACGTTAAAAAATACTTTGAAAATGAACTTGCAGGAAGGTTGACTGTTTTGGGGTGCAGTTTTGCATGTGTGGGACACCAGGTCCATTCCCAAAACACTTCTCTCACTGTCCTATTGTGGTCACATGCTTCTCCACCCCCACCCACTTAGCAGCTCTCCATCCCTATAGTTTTGCTTTCTCCAGAATGTCATGTAAATGGAACCAAACTATATTTAACCTTTGGAGTGGCCTCTCCATAGCCTAATGCCTTTAACGTTCCTGCAGTTTGCTGGGTGTATTGATAGTTTGTACTTTATTCCATGCCATGGGTGTTACACAGTTTATCCATTCAACTATTGAATGTCTGAGTTGCAGCTGGGGGCTGTGGCTCATGCCTGTAATCCCAGCACTTTGGGAGGCTGAGGTGGGTGGATCACTTGAGGCCAGGAGTTTGAGACCAACCTGGCCAACATGGTGAAACTTCGTCTCTACAGAAAATACAAAAATTAGCAGGGCATGTTGGCTCACACCTATACGGCCAGCCACTTGGGAGGCTGAAGCATAAGAACTGCTTGAACCTTGATGCCAAGATTGCAGTGAGCTGAAATCATGCCACTGCACTCCAGCCTGGGTGACAGAGGGAGACTCTGCCTAAAAAGGAAAAAGAATATCTGGGTTGTTTCCAGGATTTGGAGATTGAGTCGTACTTTTGTAGACATGCAGGTACAGGTTTCTGTGTAACACTTAGGTCTTCATTTCTCTTGGGTCAATAGCCAGACAGGATTATTGAGTCATTTGGTAAGTATATGTTTATTTCATAAGAGCCAAGTTGTTGTCCAGAGTGCCTTTGTCATTTTGCAGCCCACCAGCAATGTGAGCACCCCTGTAAGTTAAACACTTCACAGTAGGCAGTTGCTCTGTGTCCCTGTTAGCACTTGATAGTTTCAGAATTTGTTAACTTTAGCTTTTCTAGTAGGTACATAGCAGTAGCTCAGTGTGGTTTTATTTTGCATTTCGCTAATGCCTGACAACGTTGAGCATCTGTTCACGGGCTTCTATATCCTCACTGGTGAAGTGTCTGTTCAACTCTTTTTCTTTTGAGACAGAGTTTCGCTCTTGTTGTCCAAGCTGGAGTGCACCTACCAGCCTTGGGGGTCCTGACAGCCCACAGGATTCTGCCCATTGGGACTTGTGTGCCAACCTTTGTGAAGCCTCAGCTTCACAGGCCCCAAGCCACGAGCCCCTCCCCAGGTGGGCCAGCAGGGATGGATGGAGGCATGTCGAGGGTTTCTTGCATACTCAGATCCAAGTCTCAGAGTGGTGGTCCCTCTGCTGGCCTCCCACCCACCCTCTCCTGCTATCACAAGTGTGGCAGGTGACAGTGTGGTCACTGGGGTGGGGTGGAAGTAGAAGGCCCTGGATAGGGCCCATGCCCAAGGGTCCAGCCAAGACCCCTTCATTAGGGTCCCAACTGTGACTTTATTGCCCATGGTCTCTTCCCTGCCACAGTGGCCCTCATCCCTCAAACCTGAATCCACAAGTCTTGGTCCTAAATTAAACTCCATGCCACCCCTCAGCTTATGTTGTGGGTTCCTGCTAAGCTGAGCACTTACCTAACAATCAAGACCTCTGATAGTCCTCAGTCCCATGCCCCAACGCCCTTGGATTTCTCTTTTTCAAGGTGGTTTCAGCTAGGAGGGTCAGCGTGGCTTGGGTGAGGGCAGACAGGGTGGGAGCATGTGGGAACCCAGAGGAGAGATGGGGACCCTTTCCCCCTGTTGTCCTGGAAACCCAGCTCAGCCCCAGCCCTTGCCCATGCTGCTGCCTGGTAACTTCCACAAGGCCAGACCCCTCCCCGCAAAGCTGTGGCCTTCACCAGCTCCCCTCGCTCTCCTCTGTCTGCTGAGGGGCCCTCCTAGCCTGGCTGCTAGTCACAGGAGAAAGGGGTTGGGATTTTGTCTGTGCCTCTGCCTGAGCAGAGAAGGGCTGATGGGGCCACTGAGCCTTGCCCTGGAGAGCCCCTCTGTCTCTGCTGCCCCCACCTCCCCTGGCCCAGACTTCTGCCCTTCATGCCCATTCCTGACCAGCAGCCCTACCCAGGCTGGGCTCTGGGTGCCAGCTGGTTATGGACATGCCACCTGAGCCCAGGCCAGGAGCCCGTGGATTCATGAGGCTATTTTAAGCACAGCTTCTTGGCCTGCACTCCCCTGGCCCCCAGAAGCTCAGCTACTGGTCATCTGCCACCGCCCTAGAATGCTGATTGGCAGTTGGCTGGGGTGGGGGCTGGGAAGACACTGTTATAAAGCTGGGAGTGTTGGGGCACAGCCGTCCCTGTCCAGAGTCCTCTGTGGTCCCTGCTGCCACCATGGCCACCCACCGCCTCGTGATGGTCCGGCACGGTGAGAGTACGTGGAACCAGGAGAACCGTTTCTGTGGCTGGTTCGATGCAGAGCTGAGTGAGAAGGGGGCTGAGGAGGCGAAGCGGGGAGCCAAGGCCATCAAGGATGCCAAGATGGAGTTTGACATCTGCTACACGTCGGTGCTGAAGCGGGCCATCCGCACCCTCTGGGCCATCCTGGACGTCACAGACCAGATGTGGCTGCCTGTGGTGCGCACTTGGCGCCTCAACGAGCGGCACTATGGGGGCCTCACAGGCCTCAACAAGGCGGAAACAGCTGCCAAGCACGGAGAGGAGCAGGTGAAGATCTGGAGGCGCTCCTTTGACATCCCGCCGCCCCCCATGGATGACAAACACCCCTACTACAACTCCATTAGCAAGGTGGGCTGCCTCTACTGGGAAGGCCTCTGGGAGGCTGTGGGGTGGGGAGTCGGGTGGGGGCCCCCTGTCTCGGGAGGGAAAGCAGCATGCCTGTGTCGTCCAGGAGCGTCGGTACGCAGGCCTGAAGTCCGGGGAACTGCCCACCTGCGAGAGCCTCAAGGACACCATTGCCCGTGCCCTGCCCTTCTGGAATGAGGAGATCGTTCCCCAGATCAAGGCCGGCAAGCGAGTGCTCATCGCAGCCCACGGGAACAGTCTGCGGGGCATCGTCAAGCACCTGGAAGGTGAGGCCGCCCTCGGGAACCCAGGCAGGGCGGGTAGGCGGCAGCCCTCACTGGCTTCTCATCTCAACAGATGCTCCCGCTGGCCCAGGCCACTCTCTAGGCATAGGGTTCCAAACTGTTCACTGAATAGGGAGGGCTGAGAAGCCATTTTTTAGTTCTGTAAAACATTCCTCACTTCTGTATAACTGGGACATACTCCATAGGGGCTGACTGCACTTGAAACTCACTGCTCCCAAGGCAGGGCAGGCTGCAAAGTGGCATTTGCCCAGGGCCACCCAGCTAGGAAATGGAGGGGCTGGGCTCAGTGCATCTGGCTCGAAATCCCAACTTCCCATGGGGCCCTGGACAAGCCACTTCCATCTCTGGGCCTCTCCCTTTTCTGGGGTGGCAGGGAGCTCCCAGGGCTCCCCCTGGTACTGCCTCTTGATATAGGCTTGGACCCCTTGCAGGGCCCTCCCCATCAGGTCCTCAGAATTCCTGCATGAGCCCCACCACCCATCCTCCTCTGGACTCCCTCTCTGGGCAAAGGAAAGACCAATCAAAAGCAGGGTGCGAGACTTTGGAGTGGCCAGACTCCAGGCTTAGAGCTGGGGCTTCCACTGAAGAGCAAGGGACAAATGGGCCCAGGATGCATGGGTGCAGGGCGGCCTCGCCCACAGTGACGGGCACCTCCGCTCCGCCTCCCACCTTAGTATTCTCAAACACCAGGGCAGTCTAAATTAGCATCTTAATGACCTTCAAGCTTGTTGAGTCCTGGAAAGGCTAGAAGGGTGTGCCCCAAATCTTCTGCTCCTGGGGCCAATGGGCAGCTGACCAGGGCACCCAGATTGGCAGGTCCTGGAGACTGGGCCAGCCCCAAGTCTGCCTGCTCCACACATGGACACCTGGCACCTAGCACTGGAGCCAGGCAGAGTTAAGGACCACCTGCCTCCTCTCCCTTCTGGGGGCTTCATGCAGCCCCATGGCCCTCCTACAGCCTGGTCTTTTGGTGGCGAATGTGAGGGGATTTCAGTGGAGTGGAGGAGCCTGACTTCCCAGAGAACATTCTCTTAAACTCTCCTGCACGGAGCGAGGGTGGAGTGGTTCGAATACCAAAGGTCGAGCTGCTATTCCCAGCTCAGGGGCTGCAGGAGGCAGGCAGGGTCGGGTTTCGGACCAGGCACAGCCTCCCTCTTCCTCCTCCAGCTCCATCGCACACTTGCTCCTCTGTTCAGGATGTCTACAACTTAGAGCACTTTAGAAACTAAAAGGCAAATGTCCTTCCTGACCCTCAACTTCAGCCTGGCTGGAGTCACACGGGGCTGAGGGGACTGTGGACAGCACCATCACAGGTCACAGCAACTTGGGTGGGACTAAAGTCACCAATTCTTTTGCCACTGGGCTATTTCTGTAGGCTGCTTGGTCTAATTCAGTTACGCCTTGACCTTTAGGGACACTTCTGTAGCCTCGCTCTCAGGGCTGGGAGGGTTGGTGCCAGAGTAACTGGCTCTGTGGCCCATAAATGTCACACAGTGTCTGCTGTGTGAACAGGCTGGGTACAGAGGGGCTAAGGACACCTGTTCCTCCGGCACAGGGATGTCAGACCAGGCGATCATGGAGCTGAACCTGCCCACGGGGATCCCCATTGTGTATGAGCTGAACAACGAGCTGAAGCCCACCAAGCCCATGCAGTTCCTGGGTGACGAGGAAACGGTGCGGAAGGCCATGGAGGCTGTGGCTGCCCAGGGCAAGGCCAAGTGAGGGGTGGGCTTGGGCAATAAAGGCACCTCCTTCCACAGCCTGGAGTCCAGTGCAGCCGGGCATGCCAGGCTCACCCACTATCAGTCGTGGGGACTCCAGAACAAGGGGTGCAGCCCTCTACCCTCTCCCACTCCATGCCTGTGTCAGCAGGGGCATAAGCCTAGTTAGTACCCACCCCTAGTCATCAGAACACTGAGCCAGGGCTGCAGCCACTCCATGAGTTTGCAGTCAGCACAAGCCCGTAGTGACCCTGAACCTTCAGAGCTTCTTGGTAACCATACTGTAAAACTGACATGCTTGGGGCCAGTTAGAGAGAAGAGGCCAAGTGACCCAGCCCTCCCCATGGGGAGCAAGGAACACAGCCAGGGCACAGCTTGCCAGTTAGCTTCCTGCAGAGGACAGGTGGTCCTCTGATGTCCCTGCAACCCGGGGTGGCACTTGGAGCCCTGCCTCCTGGGTGGGGACAGGCAAGCCCACGGGGGGCCTTAAAACTGGCAACAGCCCAAACCTGGGTCTTCCATGGGAGTGGAGAGGAAGTTCCCTCTTCGTGGGAGAGGCACCAGGAAGCCCTGGCAAAAAAGGGGAAAGCACAGGAAGGCCGGGAGCAGGGTTGGGCTCCACGCAGCCTTCACCCCAGGCACCAGCAGGTGACACCGCGAGTCAAGAATGTCCACCTAGCAGCCCTGGGGCACAGAGAAACCTAATTCCCTGGATGCTCCGTGGGTGCCAGGTACCTCACACCACACACAGCATGCCATCCCATGTAGGCAGAGGATCCCTGAGGCGCAGAGCAGGGCAGACCTTGGCCTCCCCCAGAGGAAATGGAAGGCAGGAAGGTTCCAACTTCAGTCCCATCTTAACATTTATGCCTCTTCCTGGTGGCTGATCATCAGCCGCAATCTCAGGGTGAGGGTGCTCACCCCAGACACAGAGCAGAGGCAGACACCCAGCAGGCGGGGCGGAGGGGAGAGGGGGCTGTTCCCACATAGGAGCATTCAGGCTACAGCAGGGCAGGTCACAGCTGCGAGCCTGTGTAGATCAAACTGGCAATTCATGGTCCAAAAGCATATTTGTTCTTCAGAGACACGGATGAACTGGGACAGAAAATAGGGGAAGACAACAGGCCAAGGCCACTCTGTGTTACTGTTCCTGAAGTCAGAATCAGTTGAGGCACACACTGGAGCCGGCAGGCATCGAGTGAGCCGCATGGAGGAACACGCTGTGTCTGCTGTTTTCAATACCCAGGGTGGGAGCCTGGCCATTCCCATAGCCCAAGCAGAGGGACAGAGAAATGGAGTGGGGAGCACAGAGCAGGCTCCAACAAGACGACCTCCCTGCTGCCAAACCACCACGGTCCACTCTTACTTTGGTCACAAACTCCGCTAAAACAATTCTCTAAGTTCACTGTTCCCAAGGGTCATTCTAAACTGTGGTGGCCACCACCCCTTAGAAGCAAGAGAAAAAGAAAAAGGCAAATAAATGCAGAAGGCAGCCAGAGCCTCCCAGATGGCCCTGCTCAGGACCCGACCCCCCAGCTTGGTAGTGGCCACTCAGAGGTCACCAGAGGGGTGGCCACAGGTGGAGCTTGGCTCAATATCCTGTCAGAGGCAAGAGCAAGCTCTCTGGGAGGGTCGGGAGGATGCACGAAGGATGTTTGGGAATCACCAGGTCATTGCTGCATTTGGGGTGACAGGCAGAGTCTGTTAAGCCAGAGGGAGCCCTAAGGCCCCATCCTCACTGGGGGTCCCATTCCTGGAAGAATGCCAACTCCAAGGCCTCCTCTTTCATCAAGAAGGAAGCCAGGTCTGAGGGAAAAGGCAAGACGTGCCCTCGGCCTCACTCAATGAGCTCCACGTAGTTGGCAGGGAACATGCCAAAGTGGCCATCTGGCCCATAGCCGCGCCACCAGCCTTCGTCGATCACCTCGATGCCCGTGATGAGGTTCTCAGGGTCAAAAGAGATCTCTGTGTCGTCGGCTGCAAAGAGGACGAGTCCAGATGCACGTCAGGGGCTCCCTCCCACATCCCACCTGCTCAGGCAGCCCATGGCAGCCCCACCCTCCTGCAGCACAGCTCACTGCGGCTCTGGTTCCTTCTCAGAAACACCCCTGCTACGCTGCAAAGCTTTGGCCAACACTGCACCCTGTCCCAATGCAGGTCTAGTGACCACACCCCCAGGGCACACCCTCCTACAGAGCATTCCTGAAAAAGGCTAGACACCTACCAGTCTGCTCTGTGGGGAGCCTCCGCCCCAGTCCCCAAGGCCTCCACCCAGGGACACCTGAGGAACCAGCATCCAGGCCTGGCCCACCTCCCTGCTCAGACCCCATGTTCTATGACAAGGATGGCAATCGGGATTCACATCAGTGGCCAGCAAGTAGCTATGAGGAGAACATGGGGAGGCCTGGGCTGTGCAAGACACTCCAGTGCCACAGTCACCCCCACTCCAGAGGTGCTTCTACCTCTAAACACACCGCCCACCCTCCTGTCTTCCTTCCTGACACCCCCTGGAGCCATCCTCCCATAAAACCCCAGACCCTCTTGTCTCTTAACCTCAGGACCTTGTGGTCCATGCCAGCCAGGCCAGGGCACCTTACCTGCCTGGTAGTCATACAGGGCACGAGCACAGAGCCCTTGCCCACTGAGCCCCTGGCCCTGCATGTGGTGGTCAATGTGCTCAGAGCCGGCACCTTGCTGCTGCACCTGCCCAGGGATGACAAAGGTGTTACCCCAGACTCAGCCCTTACACCTGATCGCTGCTCTGTCCCACATGGCTCAGGTCAAGCTGGGAGTACGTGGAGGGCAGGCAGTCTGCAAGCTCGAGGGCTGCTGCCGTCCCTACCCTACCAGAGTACAGAAGCCACAGGACGGTGCACAAATCCCCCAGCCATGGGCCACAAGGCCCTCTCCCCACCCAGCACCTCCTACAGACTGGTGCTTGCTCTGACAATTTATAGCACAGGGCTGCTCCAAAAATGCATGTGCTTTAAAAACTGGAATCTGGGGAGCATGCCCCCAGAAAACTCAGGCGCCCCGTGATAAGTGTTCCTGAGTATGCAGCCCCTTCCTGGCCCCAGCCCCACTGCAGAAACCCACCAGTGGGGGCTCCTCGTAGAAGGTCTCTTGCTCCGGGGGCTCCTCATACACAGCCTCCTCTTCTGCCTGCACCAGACATGCAGGAGTGCTGGGCACCGGCTCCTCATGGAGATCTGCACCAGGGAACACAGTAGGTTCTCACTCCCACACATCCCTCTTCTCCACCACTGTCCTCCAGGGTCCCCATGGAGTAACAAGCGCCTTGCCTGCCCTGGGCCTTGAGACGGTGGCAGCTGGCTCTCTGCTGAAGTGGGTCTCTGGTTGGGTAAGCTGCTTCTGCAGGAAGGGGCTCCTCAGCTTGCCTGCAAACCCAGGTAAACACACACGACATCACTTCAGAAACACCACCTGCTGAAACACACACACACACAAAACCCACCCTCCACACTCCACCCTGGTGTACTCAAGGCAGTCTCAAGGAGCTTGCCCTGGCTAGTGCAGGAACAGACACCCCAGGACTATGTGTTATGTGGTGACCTGGTAGACACTGCAGCTCAGTATCTTTTGGAGGCCAAATTGGTGACCAGCGTAGTCACTGATGAGGTCAAGGGCCCCAAGTGTGCCTCCTCCTCATTCACTCATCCCTGTCACCGATACATCTGTCACTAGCCTCGGGGGAGCCCACATAGGACCCCAGGCTGCCCCTCAGCCTGCTGCTGCCTTGTGGCCAGGCCTAGAGGGAGGTCTCACCCGGCTGAGGACTGGAGATGGAGGTGGTGGACATGGCCCTCTCCTTCTGCTTGAAAATCTCCCTCGGGTGCACAGCAGACTCCTGTGGGGAAGCACATGTCGTCCCCTGCAGTGGGAGAAACTTTCACTGCTTCTCCCTAGATCACAGCCGCTCTAGCTGTTGGCCAGGTAGCCCCTCAAAGGTGAGTGTGGAGCCAGGAGGCAAAACATGTCCTCAGGTGAAAAGTCATTTAAAATAAAAAGTAATTTTAAAAAAGGAAGTAAAATACAGAAGCCGAGGAGTTCACAGGACACCAGGTGCGGTCCATGCCAGAAGCTTCCACCCTTGGCTTTCCTGTCTTGAGGTGCCCAGATGTCAACCTGCCCTAGCTGACAGCAGGGTGGCCTCTGCCCAGGTCTGGGCTAGGCCCTCAGTCTGAGACCAGGGGCTTCTGTGTGTGGCCAGGACAGGCCCAAACAAGCAGAGCGCCCCCTCTTACCTGCTCATCGCGGTTCCTTGAAACCACTTCTTGCTGCTGCTCCCATGTCCTGCTGGGAAGAGCCGGGTGGGGCACAACTGAGGCACAGCCACAGCCTCTCACGCCACACTGCTCAGTCCTCGCATCTGCGGGATGGAGCGGGTGCCCAGCAATGCCCCGGGGTGGGTTCCCCAGTCCAGCCCCCACCTCTGTCTCACCTCTGGGGGCTGGCCTCGCCACCCTGCTCCTGATAGCGCTGCTCCCGGCGTGCAGCCTCACGCAGCTCACGCTCCCGGCGCTCTTGCTCCAGCTGCCGCTGCGCCTCCTCAGCCCGCCGCTTTTCCTCCAGCCGACGGTTCTCTTCCTCCTTCTGTGGGGAGAGCCACTGCCCACTCAGCCCTGTGCTAACACTTTAGCCTCATCCCCTGTCCAGGACTGGGCTTTAGGCACATAGCCAAAGGTGGGCAACAGAGTCAGTCACTCATTAGCCTTGTGCCTTAACCTACTCGAGCCTCAGTGTGACCATCTGTAATGGGCACCAAGGAGAGCAGATGCTGCACGAGCTCGCTTGTGAGGAAAGCTGAGCCACAGCAAGCAGAACACTTCCATGTGCCTGGCACGCCTGGGGCAGCACTCACCTCTGCTTTGGCCCAGAAGCTGTCTTTACCAACTCTTTTAATCTCAGACACAGCATTGGTCTTCTGGTATACAGAGCCCTGTAGGGGACAAAACTCATTAGAGACCTGAACCCAGGTGGAAGCCCAGGCCCACAGGCACCAGAGGAGAGAATTCACTAAACTCGCAACAGCACAGGTGAGGGCTGCCAGGACTGGACTGAGCAGTGGCAACAGAGCGCTGCCCAGTGACCCTCAAGGAGACACACACCAAGATGACCTGAAAGAAGCCCAGGACACTGCCCCAAGCGAGAGGCTCAATCCCAAACACTGGAGGGGTCTCTGGTGGTCTCTGGCCCTCATGGATGGGGTCCAGGGCAAGACAGGATGTGCCAGTGTCATGACCTCGAGGGCGCCAGACTATCACAGCCATGCATCCTGCAGAGCCTCCATTCTGACCGCACAGGGTGAGCTCCAGATGAGGGCTCTAGAACAGCTAGTCCAATCCCCAGGCAAGGTCAGAGGGCTACTCCTGCTCATCTAATCAGTGGGCACCCACCACAGCTCAGGGGTTGCCACCTGCAGAAACTAGGCAGGCAAGTGTGCAGCCAGCCTGGGTGCTGGAAAGTGAACACTCTTGGTCCCCTGCCCTCAGGGCCTGAGCAACAAAAGGGCTCGTGATGGGCAGGCAGCACTCACCACTGGGGCCTGGGGCCCTGCGTCCTGGAAGCGGCCACTCTCTTTGTGAAAGCTGTAGTTGGCACCTGAAGCCTTGGCCACCTTCTCCATGATGCACTCAGGCTCCACATCCTCCTCGGCCCGTGCATTGATGGTCACATGGGCCCCCTGCAGCAGGAGCAGCACTTGAAAAAAAGGCTTTGCAAGCCCAGGAGAAGATGGGACAAACTCCTGTCAGTCCACACAGCACAGGCCACCACTACAACACACAGGACTGGAATCAGGAAACCAGACAGGTGCCTGTCTGGCTGCTGAGAACCGAGACACAAGTTCCCCTCAAGGGCTCGAACAAACCAACTTGGAGCAAACCCTTCGTACTTGCCCCAGATCATGTGAGACCCTCACCCTCCAAGTGCTATCCAGTAGTTCCTTCTATAGGTGTATATATTCCCTGCTGCATATCAGTAGATGGCCCAGGCCTATTTGTATCAAAGGCCTTCCTTCTAATCAATGAAAACTGATTTTAAATACCATCTGGAAACCACAGAAGACCCTGAATAGCTAAAGCAATCCTAAGCAAAAAGAAGAAAGTTAGAGGCGTCACGCTACCTGATTTAAAATTAAACTACAAAGCTATAGTAATCAAAATAGGATGGTACTGGCATAAACACAGACACAGAACAATGGAAACTAACAGAGCACCTAGAAATAAGTCCAAACACTTACAGGAATGTAAAGTAGTATAGCCATTATAAAAACAGTATGGTTTTTTGTTTTTCCACTTTTTTTGAGATGGAGTCTCACTCTGTCACCCAGGCTGGAGAGCAGTGGCAAAATCTCGGCTCACTGCACCTCCACCTCCTGGGTTCAAGAGATTCTTCTGCCTCAGCCTGAGTAGCTGGGATTACAGGTGCCTGCCACCACGCCTGGCTAATTGTATTTTTTTTTAGTAGAGATGGGGTTTCATCATGTTGGCCAGGCTGGTCTCAGAACTCCTGACCTCAGGTGATCCACCCGCCTTGGCCTCCGAAAGTGCTGAGATTACAAGCATGAGCCACTGCACACAGCCAACAGTATAGTTTTTAAAACAGTATTTTCTACTAAAAATATAACTACCATATGATCTAGCAATCCCAATGCTGGGGATATATCCAACTCTGGTGTTCTACACTATTAACAACAGCCAAAATACGGAATCAACCTAAATGTCCATCAGTGGATGAAAGGGTAAAGAACATGTAATATATAAACATGAAGGAATATTATTCAGCCATGAAACAGAATGACATCCTGTCACTTGCAGCAACATGGATGGAACTGGAGGTCATTATGTTAAGGGAAATAAGCCAGGCACAGAAGACAAGTATTGCATGTTCTCACTCATAGGTGGGAACTAAAAGAGTGAGTATCCTGGAGGGAGAGAGAATGGTGGTTACCAGGGGCTGGGAAGGGCATGGAGGAAAGAAAATGAAGAGAAGTTGCTTAACAGATACAAAAATACAGTTAAATAGAAGGAATAAATTCTAGTATTCAATAGTATAGAAGATAAATTACAGTTTGTTTGTTTTTTGAGATGGAATTTTGCCCTTGTTGCCCAGGCTGGAGTACAATGGTGCAATCTCGGCTCAGCACAACTTCTGCCTCCCGGGTTTAAGTGATTCTCCTACCTCAGCCTCCCGACTAGTTGGGATTACAGGCATGCACCACCACGCTTGGCTAATTTTTTTGTATTTTTAGTAGCGATGGGGTTTCTCCATGTTAGTCAGGCTGGTCTCAAACTCCCAACCTCAGGTGATCTGCCTGCCTCAGTCTCCCAAAGTGCTGGGATTATAGGCATGAGCCACCACACCCAGCGGGAAATTACAGTTAACAAGAATTTACTGTGAATTTCAAATTAGAAGAGAGAAACTGTAATGTTCCCGACACAAAGAAAAGTGTGTTACTATACAGGTTGAGCATCCCTAACCTAAAATTCTGAAATCCAAACTGCTCCAATGAACATTTCCTTTAAGCATCATGTCAGCACTCAAAACATTTCAGTTTCTGGAGAATTTCGGATTTTGGATGCTGCACTGGTAAGTATATAATGCAAATATTCCAAAATCTGAAAAAATCCAAAACATTTTTGGTCCTAAGCATTTCAGATAAAGGATACTCAAACCTGTATACTCGATAAGCTGGGAATTCTCTTATCAGCTCCTAGATGGAAACTGAGGTATAGCTGAAGAAATGTCGGCAGAACCAGATATCAAAATTCTGAATCTCCTTTGCCAAAAGAAATGCAACCAGAGAAATGCAAAAAGTTACCTGACACGTAACCAATAAATGCTTTTGCTACAAATATTTTTTAAAACTTAAAGGTTCTATTATAGGACTGACATGAATCCAGGTAGAAATGGGCTGGAAAGGAATGCATCAGAGGTGTGTGTGTGTGTGTGTGTGTGTGTGTGTGCTAAGGTGGGGGCACTCTCCCCTTCCTCCAAATCCTGACAGTATTACTAAGCTGTTTAGAGGGATCATAAAACAGAACCAGGGCCAGCCTTCCCACTGCACCAACTCCATCATGTTCCTTCACCCTGCCCCACTGAGGCCAGCCTATAGCTGGCTCTGGCCACATCCTGACCTCCCATGCACTTGCTGATCCAGAGTGAAGCAGCCTCTGGTCATGCTCTGAAGGGCAGGCAGAGAGCATTAGTCATGAGCACACTCCCGACTCCAGTTCTGATTCCCGCTCGCTCGCACCCAGGAACCTGGGAGACCTCAAGCCCGTGACACCTGTTCCCAGTGGAGCAGGCCTTGTCTGGCCTCACCTTCAGGAAGTTGGCCATGGTGCTGACGTGGCTGGCGCAGGCTCCTTTCCGCACATCATTCACACCCTCGCCTGTCTGCAACACAAGTATGCCCAGAATGACCCAGGCCTCCCCCAAAGCCACCTTCCTCCCCTGGGAACCCAGTATCTACCCTGTATCCCAGAAAAGAGAAAACTGCAACACCCAAAGCAGAACATATTCTTCTGACTGTGTCACACAGGTAAGTTTCCATGCCTCCAAGGGGCTCATGGACACTCTCTGGGCAGGATGGCTACCGGCTTCCGCTGTAGAGGTGGTTTCATGAGTTTTTCGGTTTTTTTTTTTTTTTTTGGAGACAGAGTCTCACTGTCTCACCCAGGCTGGAGTGCAGTGGCGCGATCTCGGCTTATTGCAACCTCCACCTCCCGGGTTCAAGCAATTCTCCTGCCTCAGCCTTCCAAGTAGCTGGGACTATAGGCGTATGCCATGCCTGGCTAATTTTTTGTATTTTAGTAGAGACGGGGTTTCACCATGTTGCCCAGGCTAGTCTTGAACTCCTGAGCTCAGGCAATCCACCCACCTCGGCCTCCCAAAGTGCTAGGATTAACAGGCGTGAGCCACTGCACCCAGCCTTCATGAGTCTCCTTGATCCCCACCAAGAGATCAAAGAGGCCCTGTCCCTGCACTCTCAGGCTCCTAAACACTCCCTCAGGCTCTCTACTCCATCAGAACCACCACCCTCAAGAGACAGGGCAAGGACTCCCTGGGAATTCTTTCACTCCATTCTACAGAAAGAACTCTAGGCTTGGAGGGTGAATTCTGCATAGCAAAGCCACAGTTATTCCTTGGACCACAATGACTCTATCAACTACTCTGCTCATTCACCAGCTCAGAGCTGTTCTGTTGATCTACTAAGTCATGCCAGTAAAACACTGTTCCTGACATCAAGACAAAACAGGGAAGAAGACGATGGGGTTTCCTGTGTCACACCTAGATGAAACGGGCTCTACATACCCAGTTGATGAGGACAAATTTGGGCAGTCCGGAGTTGGGGTCCTTCACTCTGCAGAAGGCGTACATCACCTTCCCGCTGTTGAGCTCCTCCACCATCTCCTCCAGACCACCCTCTGCAGCAGAGTCACAAGGAAGGTAAGGGGTGGCCCTGACATTCCCTGCTGGCCCCGGTCCCAACAGGAAGGGAAGCTGAGCTGCTTCTAAACCAGGGCTTCTCACCTCTACCTGTAACAGAATCTTTCTAGGGGTATGTTTAAAATCAGAGTCCTGGGCATCACCCCCACTAAACCAACTGATGGGAGCTGGGTGGGACCCAGGAGTCTGCAATTCTGACAAGCACCTCAGGTAATTTTTTTTTACCCACACTCATTTAAAAACCACTTCTCTAAATCCAGAGGTAATTCTGGAAAGAAAAACAGGATCATTTCCACGGCAAACCAGTCACCAGACTTTCAAATGGAGGATCTCTATGTCAAAATTTTATTGTTGCCTCAACCTTGCAAAGGGGCCCCAAATAGCAGGGCCTGTGGAGTCACCCCTCCCTGCATCTGTGTCTGCTCAGGCTCCAGGGCCACCCAGACGGCCAGACCAGATGGAAAGCCCTGCAGTGGTATAACTGGCTCAGCCCTCACAGACTCTCAGAGAGAAGAGAGGGTGATGGAAGCGGGGGAGAGCACAGGAGTGGGCAGCTCTAAACAATTCTCCGCTGCCACTGAGGCTTAGCCCCACAAGCTTTCCCAGGTTATAAGGAGGAGGAGCTGATGAGGTGTTTTAGCTACAGGGCTCTGTGCATGGAGGCAGTCATGAGTCTCCACTCTGGGGACAGCAACTTGTCAAGTTTGTGGCAGAACCCTGTCCTGTACCACTGGGGATGATGATAGGAAACCTGAGTTGCTGATCCCTGCAACTCCCAGTCACCTGCCACACCACATGTCTATTGTTTAGTGGTGATCCTTCTAGAAAGAGTACACTTCCTGAAAAGGTTGTGAAAGGAAGGGGCTTTCTACCAACAACAGCCACCAAACTGTGGCGAACACACTCTGAGCACTCATTCAAAAATGAAGCCGTGTCCAGCTCAGGATAGAGGAAGGGGTCAGGCAAGTGCTGGAGGAAGAGCAGTCAGGGATGTCAGCTGGGGACCCACAGGTCACACTCTAACCCAGCCTGTCCTGACAACCTCTGCCCTATGCTGGCCAAGAGTCTGTCCTTCCTGTAGAGACCCTCAGAGCCTCTTCTGTGACTATCTGTAGTGATGCTGCCTCTCCCAGTGAGGATGGGGGCCCCTGCAAACACTCGGCACAAGGCAAGGACAGGACAAAGGGAGAAGAGGACATGTCTGTGGACCTTCTCTCCACCAGCACCAGTTCTGGGACTGGTAAGCTTCCCGCCGCACCTCCCTGGACACAGGCTGCCCACAAGCTGGAGAAGGTCAGCCTGTTTCCCACTCAGCTCTCCCCAAGTAGACACAGAGAAAGCGCTCCCCTGCACCCTGAAGGGAGGAAAGCCGAGGAGGAGTGTTTTCATTTACACATATCTGAAACCTAAAGCCTGCCAGAAGTTGCCAGTGAGCACTGGAAACCCCATGTGGCTTGGTGGACCAAGACAGCTGAGTGCTGTAGCCCCGAGTCCTGCCAGCTCATGTCCTGATCAGGGGGCCAGGGAACCCCCAGTGGAGTTAATGCAGAGTGGATCTGCAGGAGACAGGCTCCAGCCCACTTCCCACCCTCAGTGGAGGAAGGTGTTGAGCTACTGGCAGAGGCCCCCAGTGTGATAAGAGTCCCCTTCTTCCTGTGTAAGAGCTGAAATGCCAGCTGAGATGGACTGCTGATGGTCATAATCCTCTCTCCTTTGCACACCTCACCCCCTACCTCCTGGTGTCCCCATGTCCATTTGGAGTCATACTTACCCCCTGTGCCAGCCACACGGATGTCATTGCTATTGCCTTCATAGGTAAAGAGAGCCCTGAAATGAAACACAAGTGAGTTCTGTGGCTAGCATCTTGGGTTCCATCTCTCCACACCGCACCTACCATGGCTTCCCACTATACCCCAAAGAGCTTGGGCTGACACTAACACCATGGGGGGACATGGGCCTGTTCTCGCTTTGCTCTGACCCGCTAGGCAGGTTCTCAGTAGGCAACTACACAGCCTTCTCAGCTCTGCAGCCGGGATGATGCTGGCCTGACTTACCATGGGGTGGGGGGAGCACACATCTACTGTGAGGAAAACATGAGCTGTGGAGTTTCGCAACAACTGCTATACGTTCGTGTGTCAAATACTCACCTGGCCACCAGGTATATGGATTTGAAGAGACAAAACATACATATTCCTGAACCCAGAGCACCCATAAGGAGAAGCAAGTTGGAGAATACACGCACTGGGCCCCTTGGAAGGCTGCCTACCACTCCGGTGCATGTCTGCCCTGGCTCCAGTGAAGCCTAGCCGGTAGGGAGCAGGTCCTTCCAGGCTTGAGACTCTTTGGTAAACACAGACTTCTATAGGTTGAGTTGGTCAGAAACCACAAGGCAATTGCTACAACATAAAATCACACAGTTCAAAGCATGAACCTGCCAAGCCCTTCACGGACAGGTCCCCATGAGCAAGTTTTCTATCTAGCAGAGCCTTATCTCTCCATGGGTGACATGGGGCCATGGCTTTCTTTTCCTGTAAGATTAATTATTCATAAGAACTCTGGGCCAGGTATGGTGGCTCATGCCTGTAATCCCAGCACTTTGAGAGGCTGAGGCAGGAAGATCGCATGAGCCCAGGAGTTTGAGACCAGTCTGGGCAACATGGTAGGACCCTGTCTCTACCAAAAATAAAAATCAGCCAGGCATGGTGGTGCATGCCTGTAGTCCCAACTATTTGGGAGGCTGAGATGGGAGGATTGCTTAAGCCTGGGAAGTTGAAGCTGCAGTGGGCCATGATGATGCCACTGTACTCCAGCCCAGTCAACAGAGCAAAACTCCAACTCTTAAAAAAAAAAAAAACTCTGGAAAAGATTCATTCTGGTTTATAAACTTGTGCCCTAGAGGAAAGAAGCGGTCTCTGTAAAAGGACCTGTGTGAGGGGTTCCCTGTAGTACACTTAAAACCAGCTATTAGCGCAAACCTTGCAGCAACTCAACATCCCCGGCAGGGTTGCTGGACATGGGTTGGGAGCACTGACCCACTGAACTGCAAGTCAAAGGCAAAACCCAGTCCAGTGTGTGTCATCTCCCCAGCCTCTAAAGCACAGGCCTGCTGAGGCGGGCCAGACAGAAGCTCCAGTCGGACAGGAACCAAATCAGCTTCAACTTGGCTTTCCTAGGGCTTTGCCAATGCCCCTGGGTAGAAATGCTTATGTCTGAGAAAGATGGAAGAAATTAGACCCAGGCCTGGTGGATCTGGTTGGTAGGGAGAAAACAGGCCACCAGGAAAGAGCCACTGCTTAACAGGCGAGGAGACGGAATACAGAAGGAGAGAAACACTGAATGAGAAACACTCAGAGGAAAGGAACTGGAGAAAAGACCACAGAGAAACAAGATAAAGATTTGAGAGATGACACACTGCCAGCGAGAGCTGGTGGAACTCCCTGGAGGAAAGAAGCCCAGTCCTCTTGATGTTCACAAAGCCCTGGCTGCCAGAAGACAGCGAGCTGGCACAAGCAGCAGGGAACAGAAGATGGCAGCTCAACCCAGCTCTTGCAAGAAGGGACTCAGCCAGCTGTGGTGGCTCACGCCTGTAATCTCAGCACTTTGGGAGACCAAGGTGGGCAGATCACCTGAGGTCAGGAGTTTGAGACCATCCTGGCCAACATGAGAAACCTTGTCTCTACTAAAAATACACAATTAGCTGGGCATGGTGGCGCACACCTGTAATCCCAGCTACTCGGGAGGCTGAGGCAGGAGAATCACTTGAACCTGGGAGGCTGCAGTGAGCCAAGATCATGCCACTGCACTCCAGCCTGGGCAACAAGAGCAAAACTCCTCTGAAAAAAAAAGGGGGGGACTCAGCAGCTAATAAGAACCAAGCTCAATGCCTGCCACCTATCTCTCTGATTTCATTCCCCTCTACCCCAGGCCACCTTTAAGAACGTTCCCAGCTGCCAGGCATGGCAGCTCAAGTCTGTAATCCCCACACTTTAGGAAGCCAAGGCAGGTGGATCACAAGGTCAGGAGTTCAAGACCAGCCTGGCCAACATAGTGAAACCCAGTCTCTACTAAAAATCCAAAAAGTTAGCCAGGCATGGTGGCAGGCACCTATAATGCCAGCTACCCAGGAGGCTGAGGCAGGAGAATCGCTTGAACCTGGGAGGCGGAGTTTGCAGTGAGCAAAGATCTCACCATTGCACTCCAGTCCAGGTGACAGTGCAAGACTCCATCTCAAAAAAAAAGTAATAATAAGAATGTTCCCAGTTCAGAGGCCCTTTGAAAGAAGGGCAAAGGAAGTTTCAAATCAACATGAAAAAACATGGTGCACTGGCCTCTGAACAGTAAGGAATATGGAGTGTCAAGCATCTTATAATTCAATCATTCCTTCTGAAAATAAGTACCCATAGCCTACTGCTTAGTAGTGACAGGAATGAAGCTATGACCAATCCCTAAAAGGCCCTGCCCATGGAACTTACTTTCTAACGGGAGAAAAAACACATCTAACACTAATGTACTATCAGAGACTGAAGCAGGTGCAGGAGGTGAAACATGAACCAGGTGAGAACAATAAGATCCAAGCCGGAGAGCTGATGTCATGGTGGCTCCCCACTCTATATGGCCTCCCCAATGCCAGCACTGTGTGTGTGAAACCTCTTATGACCCACCAAATTAGAGACCACCTCTTCTTCCTCTGATAGCTCTACCACTTTTTCTATATGACTCTCAGTCCATCCTTCATCTAAGCATCTGCTATACCTAGCAACTGTGCCTCAGGCACCAAGGACAAAAGAGGGCCCACCCCACCCCTTCTAGTAAGAGATAAAGGTGACAAGAAAAGTCATAAGGATTTCCAGCATATGTTGTGTGAGTATGTCTCTGAAGGAAGTCAAACAGAAAGATGGGAAAAAGTGCCTACAGACAGGAAGCTAGGAATCAAGGAAGAACTCTCTAAGAAGGCAACCTCAGAGCAGCCTAGAAGTGAAGGCTGGGGAGCCACCTGAGACCATGTGGAAGACGTGTGCTCTACGCAGAGGACGCAGCAGAGCAAGGACCCTGAAGAGGAACCAGCTTGTAAGTTTGAGGAAGAGAAATAAAGCCAGAGTGGTGACAAACAGGTGTGGCCACAGTGTGGTAAATGGGAGGGGTGGTAGGTTCTGGGTCATGCATGGCATCAGCAGAGCAAGGAGTCTAGGCTTTATTGAATGTGCAACAGGAAGCCACTGCAGAGTTACAGGCACAGAAGTGACATGGTCCAGCTATTTTCGCGCAGTGTGTGGGAATATGCCACACAGTATCTGCTGAGTAACTACCTTAATGGCTGTGACAATGAGGGTGGAGGCCAGTGGGTCATGCTGCTAAGTGACACAACCTATAGTGCTGCAGGAGCCTGGAGGTAGGGAAGGGGCAGGGCATGGCTGTCTGGGCAGATGAGTCCAGTGACATGTTCTTCATGTACAAAAGCACTTCGTTAGGTGCGTCTTCCTCAAATCTTACAAGCTGGTAGGTTCTGACTTTGTGAGGGCAAAGAGGAAGCTCCAAAACTCTTATGAGGGACAGAGAGTAGATGGGGTGGGTTTAAATGTGAGGCCAGGAGTGGTAGCAGACAGCTCTGGTAAACAGCCCAAAGAAAGATTGGAACACAGGAGGTCTGAAGAGGGAAGCCCAAACTGCCAGATGGGCTGTGAGGCATCATCCCAAACCAGTGATGGTTCCTGAGAAGACGGATGATGAATAGAGACCTGGAAGGGAAATAGATCAGGAGGGCCAGGAGGCTCCTAGGTAAGTCGGCAAGGGTAAACAGAGTGACCAAGAGCATGTAGAGAAGCAAAATCTTTAATTGGGCAGGGCTGGAGAGGGGCAAAGATTCTTCTGGGTTCTAAAGCCAAATGGTATCATGTGGACATGAATATGAAGCACTCACTGCAGAGATACTTTTGACTGGGTTTGAAGTAACAGGAGGGGTCTAAGAGAAACAGGAACAGGAATAAGAGAGAGGCAAAACAGGGGCTGATATCTAGGGACTCTCCTTAGAAAAATAACAGTGACTGACATGTGGGTAAATTTTCTGAGGGATTACAAAGCAGGCAGAAAACCCTACCAAGGAATTGATGAGACACCCTTCTTTAGATGCCTCCCAAACAGAAGATGTGCTGTTTGGCACAAGTGCCATCCAGGGCACCCAGACCTGATAGGAGAGTCTACAGAGACACCACAGACCCAAGCAACTGGTGTTATAAAGCTCTTCCCCTAATGGCCCGGGGCTGAGGAAAAGGCAAAGCTACAACATCGTCAGTATCACAACAGTACATTGCATAAAAGCCTCTCTGTGCTGGGCACAGGGAAGTGCAGAGGAGATGAGAAAGCACTTATAAAAGTGGAGATGGCCCCCGCACAAGAGGAAGACTCAGTCGGGAGGGCCTCAGTGCTGACCACAGGGTGGCCCCTCCATGACTCGGCCTCCAATACCCAGTTTCTATTCCCCAAAGTTGGTCACCTTAGCCCACCATACTCAGCGTATTTCTCAGAACTGGAATTTCCCAAAACCGGTCACTAAAAGCAATTAAGCAAAGGGGAAAGTGAGGCTATCTTGGGTGGCAGAGGGAAAATGGGACCTTTTCCCAAATAGATAGCAAGCCTCCTACTCTCATACATCTTCCCTTTGGCTTAGGCACAGGAAAGAGTACACTTTTTGGAGAAACGGAAGTTCTGAAGTCTGCGTTCACAAAGAACTAAGAACCCAGATCCCGGAGCTCCTCATCTGAAGCCCCCCGAGCAAGGCTCACATTCCCAGCCCGGCTGCCAGACCGCTCTCAACGACCCATCCCTGAACACAGCGTTTGCAAGAAACTGGACATGGCTTCCGCCTTCTTAGGGAGGGCTGTGCAGGAGCCCCTTCTCCAGGAAAGTCCCAGGGCTGGAAAGAAGAGCCTGGAGAAGCTAGCAAGCACAATCAGGCCGAGGATCCAACATGGAAGCCCGCGGAGCCCACACTGGGTGGCGAGCGGCAGGGGGAGGGGCAGAACTCACTGGGTCCCCCCAAGCCGGGTTTAACCTGTCCACAATCGGCGGGGCAAGGGGTGACGAGGGTGAGATAGCACTCCCGCTGCGGCGTGGAGGGGAGAGACAGGTAAGCCCCCGGCCACATGCGGCAGCGCCACTCCGCGCTGGAGCTCCCGCTCCTCCCGCGTTCCCAGACAGACCCACCCTTGTGGCAGCCCTGGCCCGACCCCGGCCCGACCCCGGCCCGCCTCGCCGCCCACCAGTCGGTTGGGGACTTCTCGGTGACCACCCGCACGTAGGCCTCCTGCAGTGCTGGCCCGTTCCGGCTTAGGTTCGCCGCCATGGCCCGCCCGGAGGTCTCCGCGCCGCCGCTGCCGCTTCCGGGCTGTACAGCCCCTTGACAGCAGTGAAACCCCGCCTCCGACAACCGGAAACCCCCGCCCCACGGCCGGAAGCGGAAATGGCGGGAATCAGCTGCACCCGCGGCTCCTAGCTGGGCGCCTGGACAGCGGATGTAGCATCCGGGTCCTGCTAACGCTGAAGGACAGGAGGGAAAAGAGAGGACCCTGCCTTCCGCTTGTCCTCAGAGAGGGATCCTGGGGCGAGGCCTAGCGCGTCTTCTGGTCCCACCCAGCCGGCGGCTCGACTTGGAAGCCTGGCCGAGGAGACCCAGTTCAGCCCCCTGGTAGCTGCTGTCACAGCACTGTGCTCATTCTTTTCTAATACTTCTTATATCAATGCGCTTATTTGAGAGATCTTGGGTTCACTACAGTCTCCCTCCAGACGAGATCTTCAGTCTGTTTGTGGACCCTCCAGTTTGATCTATGAATTAAACATGTATAAATGTATGAATACACGAATAAATGAGTGCTAAGTGACGATCACACCGATACAAACCTAACTGAAAGTGCCTTTGTGCTTTCTCACTCTCACCTGAGTTTCTCCCTCTGCAGTTTGGTCGAGGCCAGGATAGTAGAGGCATGAAGAGAACCTATCTGTACTTCACCAGCATATCTGGGAACATCATCCCTTGAAGGTGTCAGTAATTCCTCAATCTGCTTCCCTCCTCCAGGGAGCACCAGTTTTTTTCCATCCACAAATCTGCCAAATCTACACTGACTGAACTAGCTTCTTATCTGCGGGATAGGGAAACATGCCAAAGCCCAAGGCAGCTCACAGCTTCTTTTACTGCCATGGAGAACAACACCCCTACTTCCTTAAAATACAAATCCACAGGCCCTTAAGCCTACACGTGCTTGGAATTTAATCTAAGACTTCAGAAAAGTTATACCATGTGTATCCTGTATACTCTGTAAGCCCTTATCACAGAATCTGGAGCAGGAAATGGTAATCAGACATGTTCATACTTCTGCTGTGATATGTGTGAATAATCAGCTAAGTGGAATATAAGACTTTAAGTATCATCATGGCAATTAAGGTCAGTTTTTGCTACCAAATGAACTACCAAAATCTTAAGGTGTTTGGGTCTGGATGGTGCAGATAAAAGCTTGTGGACCTAATTTGGATGAAAACGTTCATTTGTTATGTACATTTTTCTTTCTGTTCACATCATTGTTGTTTGTTGTCTTGTTTTGTGCTGCTATAACAGCACCACAGACTATGTAATTACATAGAACAGAAATTTATTTCCTTACAGTTCTGGAGGCTGTGAAGTCCAAGATCATGGCACTAGTATCTGGTGAGGGGCTTCTTGCTGCATCATAATGTGGTGAAAGGGCAAAAGGGATGAGAGAGAGACAAAAAGGCGCCAAACTCATTCTTTTATAATAAACAGGAGAATAGGATCTGGAAGCAGGGAACCTAACACTGATTCACACTAACCTAGAACCAAATCAAAAGGAAAACCCCAACTTAAGGACTAAGTAGCAAAAGGACTAGAGGCTACTCCCTTTGTGACCGCCCCCACCTTTTTTTGCATGGCAGGTGAAAAATTGAAAGTACCCACAACCAATTATGGTGGTCGTAGGCCAAGTCTTCCTTTGCATAGTAGTATAACTTTGTAACTTCACTTCAGCCTTTCCACAATCAATCAGAAGTTTGCATAGGGTGTAACTTTGTAACTTCACTTCAGCCTTTCCACAATCAATCAGAAGTTGCATAGGGTGTAACTTTGTAACTTCACTACAGCGTCTGATAGGTCCCCACTCTCAACTAATCTGACTGATTGTGGGCCACTACTTTATTTACATAGGGTGTACACCAAGTAACCAATGGGAAACCTCTACAAGATATTTAACCCCCAGAAAATTCTGTAACCAGGCTCTTGAGCCACTTGCTCAGGCCACTCCCACCCTGTAGAGTGTACCTTCATTTTCAATAAATCTCTGCTTTTGTTACTTCGTTCTTTCCTTGCTATGTTTGTGCATTTTGTTCAATTCTTTCTTCAGGAAACCAAGAACCTGGACACACTCCATGGGTAACAAACCCACTCCCAAGATAATGGCATTAAAGCATTCATGAGGGCCTAATCACCTCCCACCTCCTGCCATTCAACATGATCGCATTGGAGATAAGTCTCTAAGACATGAACTTTGGTGAACACATTCAAACCATAGCACTTGTCTTACAGGTAGAAGCTCTGACATTTCTGAGAGAACAGTAACTTTATCCCAACCTGGAGAAGTCTCAGGTTCTGGCAATATATCCCTTCTTTTCAGCAGTCCATTCTGCAGCCTTCACCCCTCCTTTGAATTCATCCTGGATCTTCTTTTCAATCTTTTCTCTTTTCCACAGTGCAAGTCTCCCTACTTCTCTACTTTGACTTCACTACTGTGTTTACATCAGAAAAAGTGAATTTGCATAAATAGGGGCTCTCCAGGTCTCCTAATTTTCAATCATCCCCCCCCCCTTACTTCAGTAACATCTCTGCTTATTTTTCCTTCAGACCAGGCCCTCAGGTGACTTTCTGGCTCCTAGCCCCTCTGCCCAAAATCTCCATAGTCTAGAGCAGTCTGGCCATCAGTCTATGGTTCTTCTACTTTCTTCTCTTTGGTGAACATGTCTTTTTTTCTCTTCTTCATCTGGGGATACTCCTATTTAATCACCTTCCTGTTGTCAGGTTCCTTTACCCACTTGGCCACCGGTCCCAGGTGGAACACCTGGGAGGTCTGGGAGCACTTTTCAAATTTTAGTCGACCTGAGGAGAAGCTACCCTTACCTGAAACCAGGTTGTACAGGCCAAAGAAGCAGGTCTCTGTGTTCTGGAATCAGATCAGCTCAGTGAGGTGACCAGGCTCCATGTAGAGAAGACTATGAGGAGGAGTCGCTGGTGGTGAAAAGTTTAAGGAATCAGGATTTTGCTTCCTGTTGTAGGGTATGGAAACCTGTTTCAGCTTGATAGGCCAGGGAAAGCCTCAGAGGAAGTAACTAACCTTGGAGCAGAGACTGGGTCCTGAGGTAGGAGCCAGCCTCATTGGTCTGAGAAATGGGACACAGGGAGAAAGAGAGGCCAAGGGAAAGGCTTTGGGTTTTATTCTAGGCGTAATGGAATCCCTGGTAGGTTTTAAAAAGGAGAGGCTATGACCTGCCATATGTATACCACCTCACCCCCATCTCTCTCATGCTCCCATTTTCCTGTTGGCTGTCCTGTAACCACTCAATGGGTTCTTCTTTCCTGCTGCTCAGATATAGCTGATCTATCAAGACAGGGGAATTGCAATAGAGAAAGAGTATTAAAAATTATTTTTTAAATAGAGTGTAATACTCATAGAGCCAGCTAACTGGAAGACTAGAGTTTTATTATTACTCAAATCAGCCTCCCCCAAAATTTGGAGGCTAAGATTTTTAAAGGAGAGTTTGGTTGGGAGGGTCTAGGGAATGGGTGCTCCTGACTGGTTTGGGATGCAGTCATAGGGCTGTGGAAAAATGGTCTTCATGTGCTGAGTCTACTTCTGGGTGTGGACCACAGGAGTCTAACTGGGGCCATCCAGTTGTCAGAGATGCAGAAGACATCTCGACAGGCCAGTCTTAAGTTCCATGATAGTGGTGTTATTTACAGGAATTATTGGAGACGTGGCAAATCTTGTGACCTCTGGAATAATGGCAGTAATCATTTAACTACAGATTCAGGCCCCTCTCATCCTTCTAACTGGTGGTCTTTCATTAGTATTAATTAGTATTAGTGTTACAGAGGCAGTTTAGTTTTTTGGGGTGTGTGTGGGGGGGGCGTTGTTTTGTTTTGTTTTGTTTTTTTGAGATGGAATTTCGCTCCTGTTGCCCAGGCTGGAGTGCAATGGCACAATCTTGGCTAACTGCAACCTCCACCTCCTAGGTTCAAATGATCCTCCTGCCTCAGCCTCCTGAGTAGCTGGGATTACAGGCATCTGCCACTACGCCAGGCTAATTTTGTATTTTTCCTTTGTATTTAGTAGCGATGGGGTTTCTCCATGTTGGTCAGGCTGGTCTCGAACTCCTGACCTCAGGTGATCCGCCCACCTTGGCCCCCCAAAGTGCTAGGATTATAGGCGTGAGCCACCGCACCTGGCCAGCACTTTAGTTTTTTGAGAAGAGCCACAATCACTTAAACTATAAACTGAATTTCTCCCAAAGTCAGTTTGGCTAACACCTGGGAATGACCAAGGGCAGTTTGGAGGTTAAAGGCAAAATGGAATTAGGTTGGATCTCTTTCACTGTCATAATTTCCTGTTACAATTTTTGCAAAGGCTGTTTCACTCCCTCTCTTTTTGATTGGTGGTTCCTTGGTTTGAGAATGCAAGATGTCTCCAGAGGTCTCACATTCCTAAGATTCCCTCTCTTCCCTCTCAACTACTTCCTATGGCATTCTCATAAGCCTGTATACTTATACTGTATCTGGATTAAATCAGATCTGCCTTACCACTGAATATTTTCCTGGTGGGTTTAGATGACAGATCCAGGCCACAAAGCCAGAGCCCTGAATGGTCAGTGTCCATTACACGTGGAAGGCAATTGACCATGTCCTAAACACATCTGGGTCCAAGTCTGGAGGGAGGATCCCACTGGCAGACTCCCTCTGGAGCCCACCATCTAGAAGGAACAAGACAAGTAAGGAACAAGGAGCAAGACAAGTAAGAAAGGACTGCTGGTTTATTCAAACTGTTCATCAACAGAAATGTCACTTAGCATATTTTCTTAAAAACAACCAGAATTACATCTCTGCTCCAGCTACGTGTGGCTATGTTACTGCAGAGTTAGAGAAATGGAATTATATGCTTTTCCTGCCCTAGAAAGAAAAGCTGTTTATCCTAAATGGTAAGTGGAATCCAGTAAACAAATACATCTTGAGAGATGTCTTAAAAATCAGCCTTCTTAGCTGGGTGTGGTGGTGTGCACCTATGTAGTCTTAGCTACTTGGGAGGATCCTTGAACCCTGAAGTTCAAGGCTATAGTGCGCTATGATCACATCTGTGAATAGCCACTGTGTGGCCTCCTGGGCAACATAGCAAGATCCCATCTCTGGAAAAAAAAAAAAAAAAGGTGGGGCTCTCTTGAGCTCAGGAGAGTTTCAGACCAGCTTGGGCAATATGGTGAAAACCTGTCTCTAGAAAAATACAAAAAATTGGTGGCTCACGCCTGCAATCCCAGCACTCTGGGAGGCCAGGGCAGGTGGAGCATCTGAGGTCAGGAATTCGATACCAGCCTGGCCAACATGGTAAAAACCCATCTCTACTAAAAATACAATAATTAGCTGGGCATGGTGGCAGGTGCCGGTAATCCCAGCTACTCAGGAGGCTGAGGCAGGAGAATCATTTGAATCCGAGAGGCAGAGGTTGCAGTGAGCTGAGATCACGCCATTGTACTCTAGCCTGGCAGACAACAGTCAGACTGAGTCTTTAAAAAAAAATTAGCCAGGCATGGTGGGTGGCATGTGCCTGTAATCCCAGCTACTCAGGAGGCTGAAGTGGGAGAATCACTTGAGCCTGGGAGGCAGAGGTTGCAGTGAGCCGAGATCACACCACTGCACTCCAGCCTGGGTGACAGAGTGAGAACCTGTCTGAAAAAAAAAAAAGATATTAGTTATTTAAATATAAGAAAACTATTAAATGGCAGTTTCAAATAAAAAATAATAATATTTAAAAAACCCAGCCTTCCTAGATGAATCCCGGTTATGATTTGAACAGAAAATAGTGACTGGCAGGAAGGTGAGAAGGTGTGCAGCAGATGAGGTCCCTGTCTTGATCCTTGTTTGAAATGTGGACTCCTTAGGTAGGAAGCCGCCTCTGCCAAATGAAGTGCTCCTTCTGCCTATAGGGCCCTCCCTCCCCGTCCATTCCTCAGGGCTCACCCTAGTCCCTTCTCCTTCCTGAGGTCTTCTCCACTCTTGCACATTTCTCTAACATGTTCCTCCAAGGCTCTTACTTGGGTTTTTCACAGCCTGCCCTGAACAGCACAGGCAGAGGCCTCCTGGGGGCTTGTTTCAAGTCTCCTGAGTTGGCTCCCAGAAGGGACCCATGTCATACTTTCTATTTTTTGTCTTCCTTTTATTTTTAGTTGCAGGTAATAATTGTACTTATTTATGGGATATGGAGTATTATTTCAATATGTGTATACAATGTGTGATCAAATCAGGATAATTAGCATATCCATCACCTGGAACATATATATCAGTTGTGTTGTGAACATTCAAAATATTCTTTTCTAGCTTTTTGAAAATATTACACTAAATTATTGCTAACCATATTCACCCTACAGTGCTACAGACACTAGAATATATTCCTCCTATCTATTTGTAAACCAAACTCTCCCTATCCTCCCCTCCCTGCTGCCTTTCCCAGTCTCTAATAACCACAATTCTATACTCTTTTTTTCTTTTTTCTTTCTTTTTTTTTTTTTTTTAAATAAGATGAGGTTTCACCATGATGGCCAGGCTGGTCTTGAACTCCTGACTTCAGGTGATCCACCCACCTCGGCCTCCCAAAGTGCTGGGATTACAGGTGTGAGCCACCGCACCCGGCCCACAATTTTATACTCTACTTCCAAGAGCGCTAGCGTTTTTTTCTTTTTCTTTCTTTCTTTTTTTTTTTTTTTTGCTACTCCCCAGTTATTCAATCAATTATTTTATCTCCCACATATAAATGAGAACACACAGTAATTTTTTTTTTTCAGATGGAGTTTCACTCTGTTGCCCAGGCTGGAGTGCAGTGTCATGATCTCAGCTCACTGCAACCTCCGTCTGCTGGGAGAACATGCAGTGTTTTATTTTCCTCTGCCTGACTTATTTCACTTAACATATGTGCTGCAGGCTCATCCATGCTGCTGTGAATGTCAGAATTTCATTATTCTTATGGCTAAATAGTATTCCATGGTGTATATATATGCCACATTTTCTTTATCCATTCTTCTGTTGATGGACATTTAGGTTGATTCTATATCTTGGCTTTGTGACTAGAGTTACAATAATAAACATGGGGTGCAGAAATCTTTTTTTTTTTTTTTAAATAAAGATGGGGTTTCACCATGTTGGTCAGGCTGATCTTGAACTCCCATCCTCAGGTGAGCCACCCACATTGGCCTCCAAAGTTGGCCTCCAAAATTACAGGGGTGAGCCACCACACCCGCAGAAATCTTTTCGCTATACTGATTTCCTTTCCTTTGGAGAAATACCCAGTAGTGGAACTGTGGAATTGTAGGGGTACTTCTATTTTTAGTTTTTTGAGAAACTACTGAACTGTTTTCCATAATGGCTGCACTAATTTGCATTCCCACAAACTGTGTATGAGAGTTACCTTTACTCTGCATTCTTGTCATTATTTGTTTAGTCTTTTTGATAAAAGTCTTTCTAACTGGAGTAAGATGAATCCCCATTGTAATTTTGATTTGCATTTCTCGTGGTTAGTGATATTGGGTATTTTTTCATATACCTGTTTGCCATCAGATTACTTGGGTTTGTTTGTTTGTTTTGCTTTGCTGTTAAGTCCTTTTTTTTTTTTTTTGAGATGGAGTTTTGCACTGTTTCACTCTTGTTGCCCAGGCTGGAGTGCAGTGGCGCAGTCTCGGCTCACTGCAACCTCCACCTCCCAAGTTTAAGGTCTTTTAGGCTGATTGACAGTGCCATGGATGCCACGTTAACCTCTGTGACCTGCATGGACACTCCAGATGAGTTCCTGGAAAATCTAAAGTAACTGGAAGACCATCAAAAGAGGAAGAAATGATCAACCCCTGCAGCACCTACTTAACTTTAAGACATTCTCTATTGTTTCCAACCTTGTGAACTCCACACCCTATGACCCCTTCCAAGCTTACAAAAAACCGCCCCAAAGTAAATTCTGTAACTTTCCACTGCC
>PVKP010017840.1:0-45337 GCA_004027715.1 Plecturocebus donacophilus | reverse complement strand
TCTTTTTGTTTTGTTTTTATTTTTTAATTAAAAAAATTTTTTTTGAGACAGTCTTGCTCTGTTACCAGGCTAGATTGCAGTGGCACAATTTCGGCTCACTGCAACCTCCGCCTGTTGGGTTCAAGTGATTCTCCTGCCTCAGCCTCATGAAAATCTAGGACTACAGGCATGCGCCACCACACCCAGCTAATTTTTTTGTATTTTTAGTAGAGACGAGGTTTCACCATGTTGGCCAGACTGGTCTCGAACTGCTGACCTCAAGTGATCCATCTGCCTCAGCCTCCCAAAGTGCTGGAATTACAGGCATGAGCCACCACACCTGGCCAAATAACATTTTTTTATAGAGATGGGGTCTTGCTCTGCTGCCCAGGCTGGTCTCAAACGCCTGATCTAAGGCAATCCATGGCCTCCCAAAGTGGTGGGATTATAGATGTGAGCCACTGTGCCCATCATAACAGCTTGTGACATTTAATGAGTGTGTACCCTGGGCTGCACACTGTTGGAAGCCTTTGACATGCACTCATTTCACAGATGAACACACTGAGGCTCAAGGAGGTGAAAGTGGTAGAGTCAGGATTGGCTTCTGACACGAGTCTGGATGTGCAGTCCTGAGACTATTTTGCCTTTGAAACCACATCAGTCTATATTTAAAGGATGAGAGAGAGAAAGAGAGAGAAACTGAAAGGCTGGAATCTTTGATACTTGATCTTGGCCATGATCAATCCTCTATTCCATAGGGTCCCCAAGAACCATGTGCTGACAGCAGGCACAGGGCTGCTGTATTCATAGCTGAGGCTTCAATCCCGGCAGCGCCAGGTCAGGGTTCTGCTGGGACAGGCTGGGCCGCGTGGCACACTCCCTTTGCCCAGATTACAAGGACCAGAAAGAAGAGGAGTGTTCTCCGAGGCTGAGATACAGGCTGTCTCAGATGGGGACAATTAAAGATGCGGAGGGACAGGCCAGCCCCTTAGGAAGGCACAGCCCTTGCTCCTGTGACCCAACGGAAACTCCCTGAGGACCTGGTCCATGGAGATGTCCTCCAACCTGTCCAGTGATGGAAAAGACCCGTTCCTGTCTCCTATGGGAAGAAATCCATCCTCTCTTTTATCCCCCTCTGCCTCGCACAAGCAGTCTCCAAGGTGGCAAAGAGGGTGGCTATTCACAGATCAGCAAAGTGCAGAGCCCTCGCGGTGAGATGCTTAATTTTTGTGAGTTACGGAATCTTATTTATTTTCTGTGACAGTCTCTTCCTTCCCCCTACCGTGACAGAGTGTTCTGTGGCGTATGTTATGATCTTTAATTAAAGGGAACTTAATTTGGTTTTGAGGCAGCCTTTGTTCATTGGCGACACCCTAGGGTGCTTTAAAACCAGGTTTTGGAATCATTGCCATCGAAGCCGGGAATCTGCGGCAGACTCACTCCTATGGACCGAACCTGGTTGCCTGGATATCAGGGAATATGTGTCCCCCTCTCACTCCCCTCTGCACTCCATGGAGAAGCTGGAACTTTACCAGGCTTTTCCCACTTGCCTTGGGATTTTCTGCCCACCTTCCCAGGAACACCCGGCAGGCCCCATGAACGGACAGTGGGCCAAAATGATGTTTGAGAAGGGGACGGACCATTTAGATGACAAATGGGCTTCAGGGCACTGTCAGAACGTCCAGGCGGCGGGGACTATTAACCGTCACATGGAGGCGGCCGCATCTGTGATGGCAGAGCGGGTCGGTGGGTCCCCACTGCTGTGTTTACTGCTCCTTAATGTGGTATTGTTTACTCACAATTAAACCCTTTACCATTAATTTAACTTTCAGATGCTGAAATTGGTCACACAGCCTCGAGTCCCAAGGCCCGGACAGATGTGTTCTACACACTTGTTTAAACACGGCGCTCATTAGGAGGTAATGCATGTATGGCAAGTTGATTACCCCACAAAGCAGGATGCTTTATCACGGGGGCCTCTCGGGGGGCGGCGGGAGGGGCGGTCAGCTGCCGCTGTCACTCTTCCCTCCCCGGATCCTGAGTGACGGCTGGGCCCGCCCCGTCCTCGGCCGCCCGCTCGGAGCGCCGCCGAGCTGCCTGGGAGGAGGCGCTAATTGCTGTCAGCCTCCATTTCACACCCCAGATAACCAACGCGAGCCACCCCGGCCGTGGTTAAGGAAGATAAACAAGTTGCCCGAGCCCCTGCAATTAAACACGCTTGCATATGTAACTGAGATGGTCGCAGGGCCGCCCCGAGCACGTTTGCCGGAGTGGCCCTTCCCGATGCCAGCAGCAGCGTCCTGGGACCTCGAGGCTGCCCACCCCTGGCTCAGAAAGGGGCCCCACATTTGCAGAGTCTCTCGATTAACCGCTTTTCTCCGTCTTGATTCAAACAGACAGCAGAGTTGAGGGTGACGTGGAAAGAGCAGAACCTCTCTTATTTACTATCTTGTAGGAAAAAGGCAGGGTAGTGCAGTGGTTAAAAGAAAGGATTCCTGGGCCGGGCGCCTGTAATCCCAGCACTTTGAGAGTCCGAGGCGGGCGGATCACGAGGTCAAGAGATCGAGACCCTCTTAGCCAACATGGTGAAACCCCGGCTCTACGGAAAACACAAAAATTAGCCGCATGGTGGCGTGCGCCCGTAGTTCCAGCTACACGGTAGGCTGAGGCAGGAGAGTTGCTTGAACCTGGAAGGTGGAGGTTGCAGTGAACAGAGATCGCGCCACTGCACTCCGGCCTGGCCACAGCCACGTTTTAAAAAACATTCCCGGACTGGGCGTGGTGGCTCAAGCCTGTAATCCCAGCACTTTGGGGGGCTGAGGTGGCAGGATTGCTTGAGCCCAGGAGTTTCAGATCAGCCTGGGCAACATAGCAAGACACAGCCTCTATGAAAATTAAAAATAAATGAGTCGGGCGTGGTAGTGCACGGCTGTAGTCCCAGCTATTCTAGAGGCTGAGGCAGGAGGATCCCTTGAGCTCAGGAGTTTGGGACCAGCCCGGACAGAAAAGCAAGATTTACAAAAACATACAAAAATTAGCTGGGTGTGGTGACGCACACCTGTAGTTCCAGCTACTCTGGAGGCGGAGGCAGGAGGATCCCCTGAACCCAGAAGTTTGAGGCTACAGCAAGCTAGGATCACGCCACTGCACTCCAGCCTGGGTGACACAGCAAGAACCCATCTCCTAAAAAAAAAAAAAAAGGAAAAGGAAAAAAAATTATTGGAACCAGACTACCTGAATACAAATTCCAGATGTCTTTCTTTCTAAACTGGATTAGTCTGATCAAGTAGCCCTTTGAGCCTCAGTTTTCTCATCTGTAAAATAGCAGTAGTAATAACACATATCTCCTGTTGTTATGAGCATTAGAGGCTTACATTGTGGCTGTGCCTGACCCATGGTAAATGGTGAGAAAATGCTAGTATTGTTAATAATTATGAGACTATGATAACCATCTCATATAATAACAAAATACTCTCATGATAATAATAACAATGAACAAAATTGCTTAGGAATAGATGGCAAGAGGGACTGGTTGTAGGTCATCCCTAAACTGAGTGATGTGACAGTAAGGTTTGATTGTCATGCCCTTCTGCTCTGCGGAACTGAGAGGGTGGCATCTGATGAGCTTGTGGCTGAAGCTGATCTTCAGTGCCTTGCCTCAGAGCAGATTCAGTCGGCCTAGGAATTGGACAGACCTCCATCTTCCCGATATTTCTAAATATTTCCAGATATTTCTTCCCCAATCCCTGACAGGATTGAATCTGACAGATAACCTAGTTTGCTTCTTAAGTTGTTATTGTACTTCTTTTAACGTGGCTCTGCAGCAAAGTCCCGAATCCACCAGTCCATAGCAGCCTGTCCCTCCGTTCCCTGCCCCAGTGTCTCCCCAACCCCAGCTATGCAAGGAAACTGAGGCAGCTGGGATGGACACTCCCTGCTATCCTATCTGGTGACTTGAAGGAAAGAACAAAAAGGCTATATGGAAGAATACGGACTTTCCCCTTCTCAAGATCCCCAAGGAAAGTGGTCTGACTCATTCTTGAGATTCACCACAGTGTCACAAACATCTCTCTCTCTCTTTTTTTTTGAGACAGAGTTCCACTTTTTTCGCCCAGGCTGGCATGATGGTGGCGTAATCTTGTCTCATTGCAACCTCCGCCTCCCAGGGTCAAGTGATTACAGGCAACTGCCACCATACCTGGCTAATTTTTGTATTTTTAGTAGAGATGAGGTTTTGCCATGTTGGTCAGGCTGGTCTCGAACTCCTGACTTCAGGTGATCCACTCGCCTCAGCCTCCCAAAGTGCTGGGATTACAGGCATGAGCCACCGCACCCGGTCCCAAACATCTCTTGAGCATCTACCTGCAGTGTTCTAGGTGCTACCATTTGATACTCTGTCCTGAGTATCTTATCCTTCTTGGGCAAATCCAAGCCATATCCCTCTCATCACCAGACCTTTCCACGTGTCCCTTCTGCTGCAAGAACCACCCCTACTGAGACATGCACCCTCTCTGCCTCCCAGACCAGGCTCCCCGACTTGGCCCTTCCTGACCTGCTGGACCGTGGGGCAGATCTTTCTGTCTTAGGTTCTCAGGGCACTCTCTTTTCCCCTTTGTAGCATCTTTCACAATACTCATAATTTGAGGAGTTATCTGTTTAATTTCTACCTTCCCAGTGAAGATGGGGGCTGGCTGTCCTGTTTGCCACATCACACCAGCACCTAGGACATCGCTTGTAGATGCTCAAGAGATGTTTGTGACACTGCGGTGAATCATGAGAATGAGTGAAACCATTTCCCTTGAGGATCTGGAAAGAGGACAAGTCCTCGTGATTCCTTGTGGCCTCTTTATTCTTTCCTTTATGTGGCTCAGTGACAATGACACTGCTCCGCTGCCTCAATTTCCTTGTAGGAGAAGGAGATAGGGAAGGGTTAAAGTGGACTCGCCCCAGATCGGGTGTTTGCGGTGCTCCTTCTGGAGGTCTGCAAGTCATCACTTTTGCCTTCGTGCTGACACCAGCAACTGCCCAGGAACCAGCGATGATTTGTCCTTGGACAATGCAGAGGATGTGGCTCTGTCTTGTGGGTACATTTCAGGGAGGTGGGACCTTCACTTATTTGTCTCCACAGCTGCTTCCTCTGGGCTTTGTGGTTGCCCGTTTGCCGCCTTCTCATCCGATCGCGTTACCCTTAATAACCATCACCCTGGCAGGAGAGGGGTGCCGAATTCCGTCTCCTGCGTGCCTGCGTGGGTGATGTGCCAAGCAAGTGATCCTAATGGTGTATTCAGCACACTACTTCCCCAAGGCCTGGCTTCCAGCTTATCCAAATCAATTTATATTCCCGCTCAGACCTTTGGGATCAGAATTCCTGACCCTTTTGTGAAAAGCAAAAACACCTTTTGAAAAAAACAGAAGAGGGAGGTGAAATTCCCCAAGCTTTCATTTCCCTTCATGGTTGAACTTCGATGACTCAAGTCATTTGCAGTCAATCTATTTCGCTGACTTGTCCTGCCGACTGCCAGGAGGTCAACATTTCTGGCTTCGCTTCTCCAGGGGCAGCATGTGGTCCCAGCTGGTTGTGCTGTGGTGGGAATGGGGGCTTGGATCGGGGGTGGCTGGGTTGTCTGGAAGCCTCGTTGGGGGCTCTCTTCTTTTGCACTGGAGCTTCGTGTTCTGCAAAGATGATACTTCTAGGATAGCGCTTTTGTTTGCTGTTTGTGTTGGGTGGGATTAGTTCTGATTACATATTAATAACCTAGAGTACTATCTAGTAATTAGATGTTATCTTCCAGATGTTTAAAAGAAACCTTTAATATTTTAAGCTGCTTGGAGGTCTCGTGGCACTTTATTAAAACGGGTGGAATTTAAAATGGGAGTCGGTGTTGAAGCTTTCTCTAGATTCTCTTGCTGGTCTAAGGCCCCTCGGCCCAGGGTATCTATGAAAGAACCCAAAGCATTTATTGTGGTAGCCCCTATTTGGGAACAATTGGGGCAGCCACCCATTCAATGGGTGACAGAGAGATGGCCACGGCACTTCTGGCCCCTGTCAATCGGCTGGGGCAGCCCATTGATTTCTTTGAACCGCTCAAGTGAATCTCTCAGAAGTTCTCCTCCTCTGAATCCCACACAATTGCCTGTTCTCTCTTTATTAGGCGCTTTGAGGGACAGCCTGGTCTACACCTGCCTTTGAAGGGGTGCCCACCACGGTTTTAATGACCTCCATCCGTCAAAGGAAAAGTTCAGAGTTCATTCTTTTGTCCAAGTCCCAGCAACTGAGGAATCGAGGGTGCTGGCTGGTCCAGGCTCTTTAAGTCACCCGCCCAAAAACTTTCTCTGTGACCCGGCTCATGTCAAAACAGCGAGTTGGCCGCTCTGGCCATTGTCATCGGAATAAGGGCTAAGTGATGCTGCTTGGTCATTACGTGTGCCCTGATTGGCAATCAGAGTACAATAGGGGGTCATTAAAGGCCATAAAACTGCCAGAGCTCTGAAAAAGGGATTTTGAATGGAGCCAGAAGGCTCTGGGAGCCTGCCTTTGCCTCACCTTCAAGGAGAGGGGGTTTGAGCTGATTTGGGGGGAAAAGTCAGCTTGGTCTGGATTGAGAAGTTTCTCCCCTGTGACATCAGAAAAAACCGATCTCCTGGTGTTATCTTCCTAGTGCTCGTTCCTCCATTCTTAGATCCACCAGGAGCAACAACCCAATCACACATCTTGAAGCAAAGGCTGGCGGGATAAGGCTTTATACAAGGAGGTGAAAGTTCTTCATAAATATGTAAATATCGATTGTATTAAACAGTCATCATGGCCGGGCGTGGTGGCTCACGTCTGTGATCCCTGCACTTTGGGAGGCCAAGGCGGGTGGATCACTTGAGGTCAAGAGATCGAGACCAGCCTGGCCAACATGGCGAAACCCAGTCTCTATTAAAAATACAAAAATTAGCTGGGTGTGGTGGCACATGTCTGTAATCTCCGCTACTTGGGAGGCTGAGACAGGAGAATCGCTTGAACCCGGGAGGCAGTGGTTGTAGTGAGCTGAGATCGTGCCACTGCACTCCAGCCTGGGCGACAGAGTGAGAGTCCATCTCAAATAAAAAAAAAAAAGGAAAAGAAAAAGAGTCATCATACATATAAGCATGTACATAGCTTTCTATAATGAAAGAGGCAGCTCTTACTGAGCATTCATTTTATTTATTTATTTATTTATAGACAAGGTCTTGCTCTGTCACTCATTTTGGAGTGCATGGCGCAATCATGGCTCACTGCAGCCTCCAACTCCTGCCTCACCCTCCTGAGTAGCTGGGACTACAGGCATGTGCCACCACGTTTGGCTAACTTTTAAAAAGAATTTTTGTAGAGACAAAGTCTCACTATGTTGCCCAGGCTGGTCTTGAACTCTGGTCTCCAGCAAACCTCCTGCCTTGGCCTCCCAAAGTGCTATGATTACAGGCATGAGCCACTGTACCTGGCCTGAATGTTCATTTTGTACCAGGCCTTGTGCTAGGCTTTTTGCAGGTGTTAACTTAGTTAAGCCTCACACTAACCCATGGAGGTAGGTTAGCATGATCTATAGCTACACAAGGCATTCTTGTAAAACTCCCCCTACATGGTCTGGCTTGGAAAGGAACCATGGAAAGAGAAGGGGTGTCTCTTTTCTTAAGTAAAGATGATGGTAGCATTAAAAGTTTCATTGTCTTGAGTCTGCTGTGCTAGGCACATGCAGTATTTCACTTAATCCTCATGCCATTCCTGTTTTATAAGAATTAACACTATGAAAACTGAAATGCAAAGAAGGGGGATGTAGATGGCATACAGGCATGGCCCAACCCCAGCACATCTATTAACTTGTGAGTGACACCCCCTGCAATTGCCCAGCTCTGTGGCCCTGCTGGGATTCGTGACAGCTCGACTGCCTGTGTCTTTAACCATTGTGTCCCATGTGGCATAGGGATCCTAGATCAGACTTCAGTAGGTGTCGGTCCTGGATCTTACCCTGCTGTGCAGCCTTGGACAAAATCCTTTACCTCTCTGTGCCTCAGGCTTCTCAGTTGAAAAACAGTAAGACTGTGTGGGTCCTGGGCTAGTTCTGAGTTGCTCAAACTGGGCTCTTCTCTACCTTGGGATAAAGCCAGGAGATATACATGGGTCATCTTTTGAGATTGTCTGTTTCGTTCCAGGGCAAGTAATTAAAAATATTATTGTTCTGTTTCTTAGCAACATATTCTGCAGTAGAATACAAAGCTCCCTGTGAATTTTTCAGATTAAAAACAAGCCTTTATGGAAGTTGGATGTTTGCTCTCTATGCCATTGGGTTCTTTCCGCTACCCTTAAGGGCTCCCAGGGCTACTGCTCCCTCCCTTCTGCCTATAGTGGGGCTTTGGAAGGAAAGTGTAGGATCCTCCAGATCGCCTGGCATGAGGACAGCTTGAAGTCCTTTTGAGTTAGCCTACTGGTTGGATAGGGATAGATAAGGACCCAGGATCCTCTTGGTCTTCCAAATGGAGCTCCCAAACCCTACTGGGGACATCAATGAGAAAATGCACTGTAAACTGTAAATGTAGGCATAAATGGGGTGATATGGTTTGGACATTTGTCCCCTCCAAATTTCGTGTTGAAATGTGATCCCCAATGTTGGAGGTGGGGTCTGGTGGGAGGTCATGAGGTGGGGGTCATGAGGGCAGATCCCTCATGAATGGCTTGGTGCCCTCTGGGATAATGCATGAGTTCTCTCTCACTCATTTAGCTCACACAAGGTCTGGCTGTTTAAAAGCGCATGGCACCTCCATCCTCTCTCGCTCTTGCGTCTGCTCTTGCCATGTGACGCTGCCTGCTCTCCTTTTGCCTTCTATCTGATCAGAAGCTTCCTGAGGTCCTCACCAGAAGCCAAGCTGATGCTGCTATGTTTCCTGTACAGCCCGCAGAACTGCAAACCAATTAAACCTCTTTTCTTTCTTTCTTTTTTTGAGACAGTCTCACCCCATCACCAGGCGCCAGGCTGGAGTGCAGTGGCGCGACCTTGGCTCACTGCAACCTCCACCTCCCGGGTTCAAGTAATTCTTCTGCCTTAGCTTCCCGAGTAGCTGAGACTACAGGAGCGAGCCACCGCGCCCAGCTAATTTTTTTTGTATTTTTTAGTAGAGACGGGGTTTCACCATGTTGGCCAGGATGGTCTCTATCTCTTGACCTCATGATCCACCCACCTCGGCCTCCCAAAGTGCTGGGATTACAGGCGTGAGCCACTGTGCCCGGCCTAAACCTCTTTTCTTTATAAATTATCCAGCCTCAATATTTCCTCATAGCGATGCAAGAGTGGACTAACACAGAAGGGTGGGCCCAACTGAGATGGATGAAGATTCCTGAGGTTGTAGCCCCAAGTTCTATTTAGGGTTAGGAGGAGAGGCTCTAGGGACTGGGAGAGATTCTGGCTCCACACAGGACTAGCTCTGGGACCCTGTACAGATGACGCATTCTCTGAACCTCTGTGTCCTTATCTGTACTAGAGGAATAATTAGAGTGCCCACTGCCTAGGGTCACAAGGGTTAAATGAGAAAATCTATGCAAGGCACTTAAAACAGAACTTACATCATAAACTCTCAATAAACATCAGGCATCATGACTATCATCATGGCGTTTTATCTCTGCAGTTAAAACCATTCCTTTAAAGAGCTGAACACCTCATCTGTGGGCCTTATGAAGTCTGGCCTCTGACTCAGAAAGATTAAAGAGAAAATAAAAGAAAGAAAAAGAGGAAGAGAGAGAGAGAAATTGTGTGTACTCTTATGTTGTTTTTCCTTTGTTCAAGATTCTTTCTTTCTTTCTTTCTTTTTTGATAGAGATGGGGTCTCTCTGTGTTGCCCAGGCTGGTCTCAAACTCCTGGACTCAAGCCATCTGCCCACCTTGGACTCTCAAAGTGCTTGGATTATAGGCATAAACCACTGGACCCTGCCCTGTTCAGGATTCTTTTGGATTTAATTTTTGCTCTTTAATTTTACGTTTAGAGCCATTGAGATTCGGTCTCTTTATCTCTTTGTGTTGGGTTATTTGGAGTCTGCGTGTCCATCTGTCTCTTAGACACTATCTTTCCCTCTCTGAGTCTCTGGGAATCTCCCTCTTCCCCTTCTCTTGGTTAGGGCGTGTGTGATTTCCTTTGAATCTCTGGACGCAGCCTTTCTTCCTCCTCATCGTAGGGGGTGGGTCCTCAAGGATGGAGAGGGGAGAGATATTTTGGGATGAAGCCATTCTCTGGTGAGTGGGAACCTAGGGCATCTGTGCCATGTGAGATACCTAGTCCACCCCACACTGATTTTGCTCAGGAAACTTCTGGAATGTGAAGAAACTACCCTGGCTCTTCTTTCTCCTGCCTGAGTGACGCCAGACTTGCCTATGTGGTGGGAGATTCCCCACGATGCCCTTCTTCCCTCCGGGAATTTTCCAAAGCGCATTTGTCTCCCTCTGTGAGACAAACAGGATTTCCTGCACTCCAGTCCAAGTTATGAATGCCCAGAACACGACACTGTTTAAAATCTTATCAATCTTGCATCCTACTCCCTTGAATAAATGGAGATGGAACCTGGCATGGACATTTGCTTAAGTTTGCATTATCCCAATGATGCCTTTGGGAAAAGGACCAATCAACTTCCTGCTTGGGATAATCTGAAAATGGACTGAGCTTGCCGCTTTGCTCTTGGTCCTTTCAGAAGTACAAAGATCTATAGCTTCTGACCTCGTCTGGCCACTTTCTTGCTGTGTGACCTTGGGCCATTCCCTTTCTTTGCCTAAGCCCTAGTTTGGTCCTCTGTAAAATGAAGAAGTTGAACTCTCTAAGGCCTCTTCTATAATAGCTTTAATAGTCAATGTCCAATATTCTTTTGTTCATTTATTCAACACATATGTACTTGGCACCTACTGTGTGTTAGGTATTGCAGGCACTGAATGCCTCAGTGAATAAGAATAGTTTCAGCTCCCATGGAAGTAAGGAAATCTAAAAGGCTAGATGGAAGGAAGGAGAGCTGGTGGACAAGGAGAGGGAAGGAGGAAAACCAATGAGGTGAGTTGATAGGGAAGCAGATTTCAGATCGATTATTAGACTTGTCCACAAAAAGAGCTATCCCTGTGAGACGAGATTCCACATAAAGAGCTGAGTTCCCCAGCGGTGGAAGTGTTCAAGGATGTCAGAATGACAACCTACCCGATCCGTGCAGATAATCCCCTCACTGAGAGGCTAAGAGCCGGCCAGGGGAAAGGCTTGCAAGGGCAGTTTTAGGCACAAGGAGCAGCATGTAAAAGCTGGAAGACCAAGGTTTGACCATGTGGGACCCTGCACACAGGGTCAGGTTTCATCCCAAGGGTGATGGAGGAGTTTCAAGCAGAGTGGTGAAATGATCAGAGTTCTTGGAAAGATGTGTTGACTGCAGACAGGTGAGTGGATGGGAAGGAGAAAGCCTGGGGCAGGAAGGCAATATTTTGGAGGCTGCCAGGGTAGTCTGGGTGAGAGATGTCACTCTCTGAGCCAAGGGAGCATCTGTGTGGGTAGAGAGGAGGGACAGGTGCTAGACACCAGCAGGAGGTGAGCACCAGGGTGCTGGGTGACTCACTAATTGGCCAAAGGTTCAAGGAAGAGAGAGGAGTAAACGATGATACCTGGGACCAAAAGTTCACGTGGGTAGATCATTGTGAACTGATTTTGATTTTGAAACAGTCGCCTTTGGAAGTTAGCTAGAGGGAAGTGGGTGAGCTCTTTTTGTAAGAAAAGCTGCTAGCAGGTGATAAGGAAAGTATTGACCAACTGGTACAAGGCGTGCGAGCCAAACCATCAGAACAGCTCGTGCTACCATTGTGAAATACTACAGACCATGGGGGCTTCAAACATAGAAAGTTATTTTCTACAGTGCTGGAGGCTAGAAGCCAGAGATCAAGGTGCTAGCCGGGTTGGTTTCAGTTGAGGTCTTTCTTCTCTTGTAGATGGTGCTTTCTTGCTGCGTCCTCACATAGTAGCCTCTTAAAGACCGGGATTCCTAGGCTGAGCACAGTGGCTTATGCCTGTAATCCCAGCATTTGGGAGGACAAAGAAGGCAGATCACTTGAGGTTAGGAGTTTGAGACCAGCCTGGCCAACATGGTGAAACTTCATGTCTACTAAAACTACAAAAAAATGAGCTAGTTGTGATGGCAGGCTTCTGTAATCCCAGCTACTCCGGAGGCTGAGGCACAGGAATCGTATGAACCCAGGATGCAGAGGTTGCAGTGAGCCAAGATCACGCCACTGCACTCCATCCTGGGCAACAGAGCAAGACTGTCTGAAACAAAACAAAAACAAAAGCAAAAGCAAAAACTGGACTTTCCACTTTAGGCTTCCTTTCCCACCTACTCACCTCTCTGTAGTCATCATAACTTTTCTAGAACTCTGATCATTTCACTATCCTGCCTTCCTGTCCTCCATATGTGGGTGGAAAGACAGAGAGCACACAATCTGCTGTCTCTTCCTCATATTATAAGAACACCAGTCTGATTGGTGTCCCAATAGGACTCATTTACATATGACCCCACCCTTTTGACCTCATTTAATTATCTCCCTAACGGCCCCATCTCTGGTCACATTGGAAGTGAGGGCTTCCACATATACATCTTGAGGTGGACACAGTTCAGTCAATGACAGCTTGCCTGTCCCTGGAGTGCTGGGCATTAAGCACTTAGTTCCTGGGTATGGGGACATCTGGAGATCCTGAGGGAAGGGTAGGGTGTCCAGGCAGTGGGCATGGGCCCTGAGGGGCCAATGTATTTACTGACTGGCATGGAGATACTTTAACTTCTGACAACTTGGTAAGGCTTCACTTATACAGACCCCACAAATGCCAGCCCTGTGTGGGCTGCACGTAACAGCGTGTGGCAAGTTGTGCCAAGCCACCAGGAACAGGATGTCACATAGCCAAACATCATTTGGGATGGTGGTGTGGGTGTTGGGAGTGGTCTTTAACATGTAGATTAAATATTTACTTTTAAAAGTATTAAGACTCAGTGTATGGTCCATGGTTGCCTTTTAAGAGGGTAACTTGGTATTTTTCGCCCCTTGGACTAAATATCTGTCTTGATGAGTGTAAAGAAGTCACCGCATTGAACATCAAAGTCCTCATTACTAACCAGAGGGAGGCATTTCTTTCCCCTCTCGCTCTCTCAGAAGCCCAACCTTATCTGGAGGGACCTCTGTCCCCAGAGCTGTAAAACAAGCTCTTTTTCTAAGCTAACGGTGCACAATAGTGTCAAATTATGTATAATGATTTTGTAATGTGAACTAATGCCACCAGGAACCTTGTGGAAAGTACCACTTTCATTAAACTTATCCAGAAACAGGGTCTGAATATGAATTTAGAGGTGGTGGTAAATTGCAAGGCGCATTTATTTTAAGCATCTGCCGTCTCCTCTCAGATGCAAAGACTCATTGGGCAGAAATCAACAGCTCGGGTGCATCTGGGTTTCTTGGTGCAGCAGTGGGATGAGGCAAGAGTGATTTATTCCCTCCCTTCTCTTCACCCTGGACCTCAAGACTTGTGAGATTCTCTGCCAGCAGATGCTGGGGCTGCCGACCCCTCTTTGTTTGAGACATGCTCACCTCTCCAGCAAAGTTCTCCCACCCTTCCAGTGGATCAGAGGGGGCATCTGGGCATGGCCTCGGAATTAATGAGACCTCCAATTACATTTATTTGCTCCAAGGAATTATAATCAGCACTGACCCCATATATCAGACTTTCCCCACCCCCTTAGCATTTCTTCAGAAGTAGCTAATTATAAGAAAATCATACACAGGAAGGACAAATGGAAGAGACCTCAGAAGAAAATGCCAGGGAAGTGCCACCTCTCCAGCCCGGAGCCTGGTCCACAAACCCCACTCTGGAAGCTAGCCTTGCCTTCCCTGTGACCTGATAGAGCTCAGCTCCACCTGTGTTCAGGTCACCACCACCAGGAGACGAGAGAGAAGACAATACTAATCAAAACTAACCCATGCCATTTTTCCAACTGTGCTAATCTTAATTGAATCAATCTCCCAGCCTCTCTTGACAGTGAAAGATTGCTCAAATCTGGGAGGCCAGGCTGGACACGACTCCTAGAAGAAAAAAAATCTTCCTTAATCATTAATTTGTCCATTCCTTCCGATTTGGCCCCATTCTTCACTGTCTCGCTGGTGCACCCCCCACAACCTTCCTCTGTTAGTAATCACTCCTAAGTGTTCTTCCCAATACGCTCACATGGCCAGAAACCAATTTGCTGGAAAAGAATATGGCAGAGCAGCCCCCAGCCTCTCTCCTTCTTTCTGGTATGCTCCTTCCCTTTCTTTCTATGAAGTCTACTTTGGCTTTAATTAAGTCCAATGAGGTCTCTGGTACTATTTCCTTGACACATAGGTAAATAGGCTTAGAGTGGACTTTTTCCCAGGAGCTAGAACTACTGGACATCAAATTGGCCTTAGATAAATTATTGGAAGAACTGCTCTCATTGTAGGATGCATCTTATCCTAGTGAATGGATCACATGATGAAAGCAACTACACTATCCTTGACATGTCTCAAAAGGAAAAGGGTTTGTTTATATCCTCTGGATTTACAACGTTTTAGAATTTGTTCTTTTTCCAAATTATCCAGAGCTCCCGGACTCTAGGTTTAACTGTGATTTTTGTCTTTCTTAAAATAGGCTCAATGATGAGTGAGACATTCATGTGGGTGTGCAGAGTGAGTTGATATTAAAGTAGAGTGAGGAAATTTGTCATCTATTGCCATTAACTCTGGCTTGGACTCTTGCAGTAGTATGCTAACTGGTCTCCTAGCTTCTATCCTTGACTACCAGTACCATCCTCCATGAAGAGAGTGAGGCCTTCCAAGCATAGATCACAACTTGTTAATCCTCAGCTCAACCTTCTAATGCTTTCTAAATCCCCATGCAGGGCTTACAAGGCCTATAGTAAGCTTGTCCAACCCATGGCCTGTGGACTGCATGTGGCCCAGGATAGTTTTGAATGTGGCCCACCAGAAATCTTTAAACCTTCTTAAAACATTACAAAATGGATGCATGAATTTTTGTTTTTTAGGTCATCAGCTATCGTTAGTATTAGTGTATTTTATGCATTGCCCAATACAATTCTTCTTCCAGTGTAGCCTAGGTGATATGGTTTGGCTGTGTCCCTACCCAAATCTCATCTTGAATTATAATCCTCATATGTCTGGGGAGGGACCTGGTGGGATGTGACTGGATCATGGGGGTGGATTTCTCCCATGCTGTTGTGATAGTGAGTGAATTTTTAAGAGATCTGGTTGTTTGACAAGTGTCTGGCACTTTCCCTTTTTCTCTCTCTCTCCTTCTGTCATGTAAGATGTGCCATGTTTAGCCTTCACCTTCTGCCATGATTGTAAGTTTCCTGAGGCCTCCCAGCCATGCAGAACTGTGAGTCAATTAAATCTGTTTCCTTTGTAAATAACCCAGCCTCAGATAGCAGCTTTATAGCAGTGTCAGAATGGACCAATACACCAGGGAAGCCAAAAGATTGGACAGCCCTGCTTTATGGGATCTGGATCCTGGTTTCCTCTCTGATCTTGTCTCATACGACTCTCACTCATTCCACTCCAGCCACCATCATCTTTCTTGTGTTTCTTCAAGATGTCAATCTTCTTCCCACCTCCAGCCTTTGCCCTGGCTGTTCTCCTGCCTTTAATATTCTTACTCTCTTGTCTGAATGACTTCTTCCTTCACTCCATTCAGGTCTCTAATTAAATGCCACCTTACCAAAGAGATATTTTCTGACCACCCTGTCTACTAAAACGTCCCCATCACTGTGCTTAATTTTCCTCTGTATCACTTCTTGTTGTCTGATACTATTATTTATTTATTTTCTATCCCTCTCCATGAGATGATGTATCTGCCACATAACAGATGCTCATTAAATATTTGGTTAATCCCTAGGACAAGATTCATTGAGAGGATTCTTGAAGACACATTTTCAAAATAACTCGTGAGAACAAATTTTCATAATTTCAAAATTCTTAAGATGTCCCTGAAAACATTTCATGCTCACCTCAAATCTCCAAACACCAACAATGAAGATGGAAAAAGCCTATAACGTATCCTCTCTAATGCTAATGCTACTGCTAATAATAATAAATCTGCAGTGTTTAAAGCTAAGCAAGGCATGGCAGTTGTCACAATGGACTTCCAATTCAACATTATCCCTGATCGGGATAAAGAATCTTCCACCAGACAGAATTACTTTGAGGTTATTTGAGCCCAAGTTTTTAACCCAAGGTGGCTTGCCATTCACAGGTGGATTTATTGTAACCTTGTGGATTACTTCCCAGCCCTCACAGGCCAACCCCACAAGGCTCCTCTGTGTGTAAATGTCAGCTGGTAAATAAAACACACGGTTCTTCTCTCATGCCTCACCATAAATCGGTCCTAGTCTTACCTGTGGGGCTGGAGTCAAGTCTGATTTATGCAGTTTGTGAGATTTATAGTGTAGTCATTTAACAAAAACAAAAAAACCTCTCAAACGTGAGTTCTTACACATAAATTCCAGAGCTTGCAAATGTTTGGAAACTTTCATTTTCTTTAGATGCCGCTGAACATGCCTGTCTTATCTTGGGGATCATTTAAGGCGGGAACCTTCACTCCTGAAATTTCAGTAGAGAGGAACAGAGGATGTTGAGTGTGACCAGCATCATGCTTTGTGCATAGTAGGTGCCAGATAACGGTCAGTTGAGTTGTTCAAACTGGGGAGTGTCTTCAGCTTGGCCCACAGAGTGCTTCAGATTCGCCTCAGTGGAAGATATGCAGATTTTATGTGGACATAGTTGACATCACCAGTGGGCATTGAATCTTTTATTGTCCTGGCAGAGTTGGTGGGCAGGAGTGGATGTTCTAGAAAGTTTCCTGCATTAGATATAAGGAAACGCAGGCTTGAATGAATTTGCTACCTTTAAGTCCCGGTTTCCATATCTCTAAAATGAGAGAATAGATTACAATTGCTGATTTATTTCCTATTCTATTTTATGATTCTATGGTTTAGATGGGGAGGAAGACGCCTCAATTTCTTTTTGTATTGTAACAGGCTTTGACACAAGAAGCAACGCTAATATGTTTGTCGAATAGAACTTGATTTTTCACTCTGTAAGTGTGGGGTGGGGGTGAAGCTGGGGAAAGAATTCCTTTTAAATTTTGAAAATTCCTCATTGGCTCAAGAAAATAAAAATAGTTGTCTCTTTGATTTAGTTTGTATATGCCATTTGAGAAATACCTGCAAACTTCAGGTTCAAGAATCTTTAAACTGAAAAATCGATCTGCACAAACCTTCCTTTGCTTAGAATTTAGTAGTATTTTTGGGATAGTTGGCTATCAGACATTTTATTTGCTTCTTCAGGGCCAGTAATTGTCATTTTGAAAGCAGTTGGATGTTTGGGTGTTTTCCACCACTCAAAAAATGATAAACCTCATCATATGCACACTTATACGGAATATATATATTTTTTCCTGTTTAGTAAAGTTGACAGTTTTAGGATTCTTCTAAGCAGTGATAAAAAACTCACAGTTATAACGTGTATCATTTTGCCTTTCATTATAATGCAGAATTTCTCCATGCAAAATCAGGCCAAGATATAAGCGTAAACCCAGGGGCAAACTTCATTCATTATGCATGTACATTATTTCCCCCAATATTGATAATATTTTTCATAATAATTATTTTACATATATTAGCTCTTGCTGCTATATTAGTATTAAAGATACCTTTATTAAATAATCTTGAATATTTTGCTGAATAATAAATAGGATCTCAGAGGCTTGAATTAAAAGCTACTCTTAGCTAGAACGCTGTAAATCAGTTTTTTATGAATAAAATTGGCTTTCACATTTTTTGGGGGGGTATTGCTTATTTAAATAATTTTCCCATTCATTGAATGTGTGTGTGTGTGTGTATGTTTTTTGTTTTTTCCTAGTGACAAGTCTTCTTGTTTCCTGGCTCTCTCTGTTGAAGAAAAATGCAAAATCACATAAGCCTTTTTCTAAACCTCCATCGAGAAGGGCAAGTCCCCTGCGTTATTCAGCAGGCCATAGGCACGTTTGTCCCAGTGGTGGCACTGGCTGAAGCTCTCTTGCTGTAGATGGACTCCATGGCAAAGGAATGCACTCACAGGAAACTGTCACTGGTGAAACATGAGACACACCCTTTTGGATAGGAGCATTTCAACTTGGGCGGTAGGAGCCGTTTCTTTTCTCTCAGATGTACTATCCAGAATTGACTCTGTTCTTTCTCTTTTCTCCAGTTTTCTTAAACTGTGCACCCTCTCATTCCCTTTCCCCACAGTCTTTGGCTACCCACGACTAGAGAAGGCTACCCAGAAAGAAAAGAATAAACATTTATTGAGTATCTACTATGTGCCAGCCACATTTGTGTTTTCTCATCTTCAGGGTAGGTGGTATCATACTTATTTAAATAGATAACAACAATAATAATAATATATAACATTTATTGAGAGTTCTGTGCTGGACTTTGGAAGTATCAGCTCACTTAGTCTTCACCCCGCCAGCTGAACACGCGTTTCCTCTATTTTCCACAGGATGAAACTAACACTTAGAGAGCTCAAGGTCACATAAAATCAAGATTTGAACTTGAGTTGGCCTAACTCCAAAGCCTGTACAGTGCTGCCTCTGTGATGAAAGCTCAGGGAGGGGTGCCTGTGGGGTTCTGAGGAAGGTGCTAGGCCATCACGGCTGGCCTTGCCGGTCCTTGAGTGCCCCAACTGGAAAGCCCTGTGCTGCCATTGGTAGGCATGATGTCCACAGGACAGAGATGTGGCTGTTGAAAGACAGGCTTGGATGTGATGCACGCCACCATATAGCAGCCTCTTTGTTTGGTATGCAGTTCAGGCTCCACATTTTTTGACTGTACCAATGAGCAAAGAAAGCTAATATCTTCTTAGATTTTCATAATCTCATCTGTATAGAGACCAAAGGCTAGTCTACTAGTGCCTGCTCTGATGGATTGATAGGGTCTGTCTGGAGTTAGACTGAGTCTGATGCAAGATCTTCATAGATTGGTGATGTCTGCCATGGGAACAGGCTGGAGACTCGACAGTGAGCTTATTGAGCATGTGCTAAATCTGGGCTAGATTGTATAACTGTTGGACAACCTGCCTTTCAAACAATTCCACAACGGGATTTGGAATTATCAGTCTCATATGCTAAAGAGAAAATAGATTCAGCAAAGATGTGATTTTTTTTTTTTTCCCAAAAGTTATACAGGACAGAAAAGGGAAGGGTAGAATACAGGCTCCAAAAGTGGCTTTTGTCTTTGAGCTGCTTTTCTGGGAAGCATCTCCTCAATGCTCTGAGAGGGAGAAACAAGATCAGCTCTATTTTCTTCATGGCTCTTATGCCTGGCCTAATTGACCTTAGTTTCTGTTTGTTTGCTCTGTCTGTTCTCTCTGCTGGGATGTAAACTTCATGAGACCAGGAACTTGGTCCAACCTGTGTACTGCATGATCTTGACACCTAGAACTGCACCTGACATCCAGTATGTGTTTTTCTGAATGGATAAATGAATGAATAGTTCTAATGATTTTCCCCAGGACTTATTCTCTCCTTTGAGAAATTCACATCTCTCTCATCTCAGGTTCATCCTTCCCCAAATCCATCTTTTGCATTTGGCCACTCTATGGGGTTCTGGATTTTATTTCTCAGTTCATCTAGTATCTTCCAATTTTGCCATTTAATCATGACCCACACGTCTTCCTTGGGAGCAGTCCAGGGCATGGAAACGTATTCCAGAAGTAATTTGTATTCTTAAATATGGCTGCTTCAGCTCCCACAGCTAGGGGCAGCCTGGCTGAATCGAGTTTTAGATATGCATATCATTATGTAAATATAGCTGAATTGCATATAATTTCCTTAAAAATATTTTCTGCTGGAAAATAGATCTCCTTGCAGAGGGAACCTAGCCAGCCAGTACCTGCAGAAAGCTTCATTGTTTGCACTAAGCATGCATGAGACATTTTGACAAGCTATTTTTAGAATTAATAATGATAATAACAATAGCTAGAATTTATTAAATACTTGCTGAGTGCCAAGCACTGAACTAATCACATTAAAAATGTTTTCTCATTTAAGTTTTTCAAAAACCCTACAGTGCTTACAACCATCCCCCCCAGGTTGCAGACAAGTAAACTGAAGTACAGAGTCCTGTGGTTATCCAGCTTGGGGCAGAGCTGGCACGTAATACAGGTCAGGATGACCCCAGGATCCCTGGTTAAACGCTCTGCTTTCCTAGGGGCACTAGCACTCCAACTCTGAGTCATCATCCAAGGTATCTCAGAGGAAATGTTTGAGCAAATCTGGAGGATGAAGAACACAATTCACAATATCTTTCTCTTCATACCTTTTTTTCTATTACTCCAGCTGGTTCCAGTACCTCTCTCAGGGACAACTTGGAGAAGCCAGATTATTCCCAGTTAATAAACTGTGTAAAATAAATCAGAAAATATCCCAACTCCAAGACAACACACAGAATCAGACCCACTTGGTTTTCTAAATGGAAATTATATTTGCATTAAAAAACTAAGTATTGTTCTCTCTACAGAGCCTCTGGAGGAGAGATTCCAGGGGGGATTCTGCTTCTTTCTTTAAAAGGACATTTGAAATCCCATGCAAACATGAGCCCGACAGACTTTTTCTCCACATGACTAATCCAGTCTCCTGTGACCTCTCTTTAGTGTGGCAGGGCCGCAGAAACGAAGCCTGCAGCTTCCACCGACCCCAAACATTTAGTTACATTAATCACAGAGCGCATTTGGACTTTGAGCATCCAGAATGAAAGACACTTTCTTGGGGAGACATTGATCAAACAGTCTACAGGTATCTGTACATCGAGGGACATTAATCATTTCTGCATTATCTCACTCACCAGTAGAATATGTAAATGTGATTCCTGTCAATGATAAGGGGAAGTGAAATTATTCTTAGAGATTGGTCCATCTGGAGCTGTTGATACAATCTTACCTAAGACAATAGGTTGTAAAGATAAATTTTTTAGCATTACTAATCCAGGCTTGCCAATACCCATGGAGAATGGAGAAATTTAAAACCAAAGTAAGAATCTACAGTCAGTGGAAAAAAGGAAAGCAAGTCCCAGTTTTGCTGTTTTTTTTTTTTTTTGCTTTTTTAGTTCCTATGATATTATACTGGCAACCTAGCAAGAAAGATGCTTTCAGATGCTTTCTGTTTAATTAAAGAGGGCATTGTTTGGAAGGATCTTGTTAGGCAGTTGGAGAGTATATTCTGAAAGGGTTCACATCTGGCCAAAGGTTTAACTCTTAACACAAATAGGACAAAGGCTTTAAAATCCAGGAAAGAATATCCATTATTTCTGCAGTTCTAAGTTCACGAGTTTCATCTTCATAAGAGGAATCTCCTTAGATGCTTCTGACCCGGCAACTACACTTGATAAGATTGACAAAAAGTGTTCAGTATAGAGAAACAGGGGGAAACAGGTAGACCTCTCTGCTGAAAGAGACCCAAGGTTCTAATCCCAGCCATGTGACTCAATAACTTTGCAGCTTTGGGCAAATTCCTTCCTATCTCTGGCTCATTTTTTGCATAAATGAAATGGAATGGGTTGGACAAGATATTCTTTTCTCTATGATAGAACGATCAGCTTTCCCACCTGCTCTATCTTCTCTGTCAAGATTGAGTAAGTTAACAAGTTAAGTAGAAGGCCTTGGAATGCTGACCTTCGGAGAAGCCTCTTGGTTTATGAATGTGTGGCCATGGTGCCCAGAAACAGGGCTGTTTGGTGCTGGTGATGGAGTGGGATGTCCTGTCATGAAAGAGGTCTCTGGAGAGAGGACATATATGCTTGAATATCTACTGTTTTAATAGAATTTATAGTATTCAGAAATCCTTGAAAGCAGAACGGCATCTTGGAGAGCTGTTAGAATTGAATGCTGAGCACGTTTTGCCAAAAGTTCCAAAATTCAATGTTACCCTGGAAGATTATTGAAAATCAATGGTAAGAGCGAGATTTCATCCCCACATTCCAGTTGCCCACCCCTCTTTTTACATTGATAAATAAAAGAAGGGAAAACTCTAAATTATTATTTTTCAGCTCAGGCGTGAAGGGGAAAAGAAGGGGTTTTGGTGGGCATGAGAGTAATCTTTCTTGGCAATTAATGATAGAGCAGCACTAGGTGAGTTATTAAGGGATCAAGGAGCTCACCCTTTGGAGGGGACTAAGTGACGACTTGCTTAGAGTGAAGGAACAAGGTGATTTCCTTCTATGATGTCAGCTTCCAAAAGGTCAGGCATGTTTTCTTCCCCCAGATCCTTAGCTTGCTTCAAATAATCCATTCTGAATCTGACATCCACAAATTAGGTTAAATGTTCCTTGAACTTTATGGGATAATGAGTTCCTTAACTTTGCTGTGCTGTGCCCTTGTGAAGGTTAAATGGTGTCCCTCAAGCTCTATGGCTGTCCACATTATTTCAGGATATGGTAATCACCTTGCCCATTGGGTTGTGACACCCTTCATCTTCCCTCTTTCCAGAGTGCGTGGTCTTCATTTTCTTTTCTTTTTTGTGAGGGGATGGAGTTTCGCTCTTGTTGCCCAGGCTGGAGTGCAATGGCACCATCTCAGCTCACTGCAACCTCTGCCTCCTGGGTTCAAGTGATTCTCCTGCCTCAGCCTCCAGGGTAGCTGCGATTAAAGGCGTGTGCCACCACGCCTGTCTAATTTTGTATTTTTGGTATAAATCATGTTTCTCCATGTTGGTCACGCTGGTCTCAAACTCCTTACCTCCAGTGATCGACCCCCCGTGGGCCTCCCAAAGGGGGTCTTCATTTTTACATCTTGTTCTCATATAAAATTATTATATTATTTGCTAACAACTTTAATTCCTTTTTTTTTTTTTAATGTTTGTTATGTTTGCCATGCTATTTAGTAGAAGGATTATTGGATGGGAACACTACAATGTACAATGATAAGACGATGCTCTTTGGCCATCATTAGACCAGATTCTCCAAACTTGTTCTGAAGAACTAGTTGGTTGAATCTCGAATAGGCATTACTTGAAGAAGGAATTTGGTTTGGCAAATTTTGGGTTAAAGAGCTCAATGGTTCTAAATGGGATGCAAGTATTTTTAATGCTTTTAACTTGGCAGTGAGCTCTGGAACTCTCAAAGAAGGGGATAACAGTACTTATACATCTCCTACATTTATTTATTTGACCACGGAATCTTCTTTACTCAGCTCGCCTCCTGCAATGAGTGTCCAGAGAGCACATTTTGGGGAAAGGCTAAGTTGAAGGCCCCATACCTAGGACATGTTTTGGAGAGTTTACTTGATGCAATGTTCAAGAAAGAGAGAATAGATTACATTAATGCAGGATATTATTTATGAGTTTAGAATTCATGATAGTTGGTGAAATTTTCTTTTTAAAAAATCCTTTGCAGAAAAGAGATATTTTCATAGTCTGCTGGTAGGATTAAATATTGGTATAGCCTTTCTGGAAATTGTTTTCATAATGCTGTCAAAAATGTAAAAAAAATCTTAATGCTCAGTTTTACATCTATGTAGTGAAATATTTCACAGATATTAAAAATAATGTTATTTAAGACTACTCAGTAGCATAAATACTGTTTCAACATTAAGTGGGGAAGACAGGTTAAAATTGTATATAGATAATGATCCTGTTTTGGAAATAAAGTATATATTCAGGGATAAAAGGTGGGAAAGAAACACACCCACATGTTAACATTAGTTATCTTTGGGTGGTAGGATTCCAGTTAATTTTGTTTTCTTCATTTTATTAGTCAATATTCTCCAGATTAAGGGTTGGCAAAGTATGGCTTATGAGCCAAATTTGGACTTCCATTTATTTTTATAAATAAAGTTTTATTGAAACACAGCTAGGCCTATTCATTTATGGCTACTTTTATACCACACCAACAGAATTGAGTAGGTGCAACAGAGGCCATATGGCCCACAAAACCTGAAATATTTGCTACAGGAAAAGATTGCTGGCTCCTGGTCTAGATTATACACAAGGAGCATCTTTTGCTTGTACAATGAAAAAGCCTAAAATGGAAAGAAATGAACTATGGGGTTTAAATATCAAAACTGCCCCTTTTTAAAGATGAAAAGGTAAAGATATAATACTCAAACATTTAGTAATATTTACTTCCAGTATTCATACCTCTATGAAGAGTTTCAAGGGGAGAATGTAGCAGAAATCTAACAACCTACTAGATGCCATCTGAGATGGAAATTGAAACACAGAATGTATAAAGTGTTGATGTTTTCAGGCAAGAATGTCTTTTAACCAAGGCATCAGTAAGACGCATCCCCTCTGCCTATCTACTTTTTTTCCTTCTCCCTGTTTCCAATGACTCCCCAGAAGATCACAACAACACATCTGCCACAGACTAAATGTTTGTGTGTCTCCAAATCTTATATGTTGAAATCTTAACTCCCAATGTGATGGCATTTGGAAGAGGGAGTTTAGCAGGTTGAATGGGATTCATGCCCTTCTAAAAGAGGCCCCAGAGTGCTCCCCATCCTTCTGCCATGTGAAGACATAGCAAAAAGCCATTTGGTGAGTAGGCCCTCACCAAACACTGAATCTACTGGTACCTTGAACTTGGACTTCCCAGCCTCCAGAACTGTGAGGAATAAATATTTGTTGTTTAAGCCACTCATTCTACGATATTTTATTACAGCAGCCCAGACGGACTAAGATATCACATTCAGAATGTTCAGTTGTTGATCCTCTCTCTTGTTGCTTAAATTCCAGCTGCCCTGCCTGCTCTCTGACTGTCCCTCCATTTTTGCCTCCCTCTTACTCTTCAAGAAATCAGAAGATATTTGGTTTTTGGAGAATAGGGATGTCCCCCAAGGAATGATGACTAGATGTTGACTTATGGGTGCTCCCCAAAGATGACTAGATATTGACTTATGGGGGCTCCCCAAAACAAAATATAACCTCTGACCAATGATCAAAACACAAAGAACTTCCCATTTGCTTCTTGGCACCTCTCTCTTAAATATAAATAGACAGTCAAGAATATTGAGACATTTGAGAAATTTTCAACATGAAGAAGAGAGACACAAAAAAGTGTCCACAAAAAAGCGAAGGCAGGAAACAAAGACAACATAGGATCCAGATAATTAAAAAAACTATAATATCTTTAGAGTTATAATGTGGTATAGTTATGAAAAAAAGACTATGAAAGTCAACAAATATATAACAAGAAAGAGTTTTTGGGAACTGAAATATAACATAAGTCAAAATAAATTAATAGAGAAGTTGCAAGATATAGTTGAGAAATCTTTCAAAAGATCAAGTTAAAAAAGGACAAAATTATGACTGTTAGGAGGAAAAGAGATTTTAAATATAGAGGTCAGATCCATGTGTTCTTTATCTTACTGTCAGGAAACTTAGCAAGAATGCAAGCAGAAAATACAGACAAAGAAATTATCAAAGAAAAAATACAAGAAAACTGCCCAGAAGTCTTCAAGTTAAGCACTCACTGGTTTTTCAGTGCAATGAATGAAAAAAAACATTGATGCTATGTTCATAAGAGTGAAATTTTAGAATGTTAAAGAGAAGATCTTTAAAGATTTCTGAGAGGAAAAAATGTCATACTTGAAAACTGGGAATAAGAATTACATGAGACGTCTCAACTGCAACAGTGGAAGAGAAAAAACAATGGAGAACCTTGAGAAAACCCTGAGAAAAAAATTTTCTAATCTTAAGAATACTATAACCACCAAATTTTTTATTCAAATTTTTTTAAAGGAATGAAAAGTTAAAAGATAAAATGAACTCCCAGGAAGCCACTCAAAGATTTATTTTAGCAGAATGGGGGTTGTATTAGTCGTCTTGGGCTTCCATAACAAAAATTATAGACTAGGTGGCTTGAACAACATAAATTCAGCCTATCACAATTCTGGAGGATAGAAGTTCTGGACCAAGGGCTAGCAGGGTTGATTTCTGGTGAGGGCTGTCTTTCTGGCTTGCAGATAGCCACCTTCTTGGTGTATCCTCACATAGTGAAGGGACCATGACTTGCTGTTTCTTCCTTTTCTTTTAGGGGCACCAGCCCTATCAGATTAGGGCCCACACCCTTATGACCTAATGTAATCTTTGTCACCTCAGAGGCTCTATCTTCAAATACAGTTACATTGAGTGTTATGACTTTAACATATGAATTTTGGGGGGACACATACATTCATTCTATAACAATGTAAACCAAAACAGAGAAAGATAAGGAATCTAGGATACCAGAGAGAGGCAAAGGGAAGGGCCAGGAACACAGCTTTGTAGCAGGGCTGTAGAAAGTGCAGCTTGGCTTGGATTGCAAGGATGGAGACTCCAGGAGGGCGATATTCAAGAAAAATACATGTTCGAGAATGAAAACCTGTATTGAGAGGCTGCTGGGGTTGGCAAGAAGTACGGTGCAGGAAAGAAGGAATATTAGTATTGCATTTAGAAGACTAAGTAAATAAAAATGTCATAAACTAAGCCGTAGCATGTGCCTTAGTTCCTCATTAGAAAATATTTACATAATTCAAAATAACGTGAATATTGGCTTAACAAAAGATTGTACCATGTCTCAGATCATACCAGTGCCCTGTCCAAAATTTGACATTTTTTATTGCACCTAGCATCAAATGCAACCTCCTTTCCTGCCTCCCACAATCCTGGGTGAGCTGGGGGCCCTCTCTTCCTTATTCAGCCATCTCTGGCCACACAGGCTTCATCAGTTCCTCTCAAAACATTGAGCTCTTGTGATCCTAGGGGACTCTGTTCGTGTTCTTCCTCCTTCCTGGAATGCGCATCTCTACTTTCCCATTACTAATTCTCTCTCTGCCTTTGGGTGTCACCTACCGTGTTACCTCTTCAGAGACGCCTTCCCTAAAGGAAGCTCCAGACTACCATATTTTTTCTAGCTGTCTCTTTCTGGATTCCCCCGCAACTGTAACCCTATCAAATAATTGTTGGAAACTTATAAAGGAAAAGCCTCCGCCTCACGCTTCCCTCTTTCTCCCTCTAAATGGAGCTCTTGGAAAACTGCAGGAATATACCCTTTCCAGTGAGACCAAATTACATCTCAGCTGGGCCATGGTGCCCTCCCTCTCCAACCCAACTGGCACTTCAGTGGAGAATGCAGCCTCTGCCCTGTGCTCTTGTATTCATCATCAGCCTAGAAACTTGGGTTAAGGAAGCCTTAGTTTTTCTCTGCAAGGCCCCAGTCTGTCATCCTTCAGGGAGACGAGATGAGTTAAACTCTTCTGACTTCAATGGAAGCCCCCATATGGGACTGATGGGCTTTGGAATCTAATGACTGAATTGTAGTTTTGACCCAGTGCTTCCTAGTTTAGTAACATTTCTGAGCCTCAATTGTTTCTTCTGTAAAATGGATAAAATAATAGGACTTGCCTCGTAGGGTTGTTCTTAGGATCCAGGAGATAACAGCTATAAACCATTAAATATATATTCTGGCAGGTAGTGCTTGCTACATGCTTGTTATGATTATTAGGACTATTGCTGAGGAAGAACATGCTGGAAATAGTGAGTGTCTAGTCGGGCTCTTCAGTGTGGGTGGTCTAGGAGGGAAAGGAAAAGTAGGACAGAAAAGAGATGAATCATTAGCATTTATTGAGCCAGACCCTTTGCATTCCACTCAGTTTCTTATGTCATTGGCGTCCCCATTCTACAGATGAGGAAACTGAGCCCCAGGAAGGTAAAGTCAGTCATGCAGCCAGAAGCTAGCAGAGGCAGGTGTGGAAGGTAGGTTTTTTGACTCCAGGCTCTTGCGCCAGGCTCTGAGAGGTGAGAGTTGCAAGGGCTTCCATCGCTGTCCTTTCTCATCACCAAACCCTGCTCCCTGACCGCCAGGTTCTCTGCCTGCATTTAGCCCTCAGGAGCCAAGCTGGGGAGCTCTCAGGCCAAGCCAAGGGCAGGAAGTGAGATCATCAGCCATCTTTTAAGGGGGTAATTAGCTGACTATGAAAACAGCTTCTTTAACCACAGCAATTTGCCCCACCAGGGGAGAAGGGAAGTCGATGTTTTTATTATAAACGGACTCATAGTGGGGTTTAAGGCTTAGTAGTGTTTGGTTTAGTTTTGTTTTTTAAAGGCCTGAGGTGGAACTTGGCATCTCCTGCCTCAGCCCAGAAGAAAGGAAGTTTATTTTCTGGGTTAGATTAAAAGACTTTGGCTCCCTTGATTTTTATTTTCATGGAAGAGGAATAACTTGTTACCTTTGCTGAATCTCCCAGATTACTTCTCTCCTTCTTGCACTGGCCTTCTGGGGTTTTTCTAGCCACATGATGTGGGTCTTGGGCTAAGAGCAACAGGTAGGAGAGAGAGAGAGAGAGAGAGAGAGACTTGTAAGGCAGCTCTTGGGGTCTTTGGATCCAGTGGGAACAGGGTGGAGCCCAAGGGAAGTGCTTTAGAAGCCATGAACTGCTTGCATGACCTTGACCAAGTTTCTTAACCTCTCTGAGCCTAGTTTTCACATCATACAGTGGTAGGGGTACTGTGGCTTGTCCCAGCATGATGTGGTTTAAGGTACGGACAACCCAGCTTTGGGAGCTAGCTCCACCCTAGCCTTTCCTTTCTGTATGAGCAAGTACCTTGAACCTTTGTTTCCTTGTCTATAAAATGGGAAGGATATTATTAGAGTTGTGAGGATCAAATGGTAAAAGTGTTTAAAATAAAGCCTGACACATAATAAGTGCTCAAGAAACACGAGTGATTTATTGTTATTGTTACTGTTGGCATTGCTGATGGGGTCTGTCTGGTTTCTATAGGTGAGTGATGCATGGTAATGATGGGTTGAAGGTCACATGATGGAAAGATTGAAATGTTGAGCGAAGAAATTTGGATTTAAGGAATCAACTTTTGAGATAAACCTAAGAGGTCATTTCATTCAACTCACTTAAGCATGGGTTGTAAAACCAGGGTCCCAGGCAAGAGAATGCAGCTTGCTTAAGGCTCCACGGAAGCAGATCTGTAACCAAGAAAGGGCAACTTGACAGGTACATCAATCACCATCAGCGGGAAGGCTTTCCTTCAAGAATCTCCCAGATTAGAGCCTCATTGTTTGTGTCTAGAATCCTTCCCAAGGGACCTGGATAAAGGTACTTTTCATATTCCCATGCAAACACATTAAGCCCAGGTAGGACCATTCACATTTTAGTATGAATTAGTTTCTCTGGAGATTTACAGTGTGCTGGCTAGCTGAGGGCAGGGCCCTGCTGGGAAGATCAAGGGGTGGATACTTCATGATTTATGGTAGAGGTTGAGCCTGGGGCCTATCTAAATTAGCTCAGTGTGGTGGGCATAGGACAGCTGGGAAGCCAGAAGGCAGTTTGAGGACTGTCTCTCCTAACTTCCCAGAGACACCACATACATGTCTCATATCTCCTTACGGTTCAACCAAGACATTTACAATCTGGAACCTCTTCACTTTTGGGCAGAGATTCCTCATCCTTCTTGATCACTCAGAACCAAAAAAATGCTCTAAAAATGTGGTCAGTGGGGCCTTAACCTCAGAGGCCTATTTGCAAATAGGTCCAGTGAATTGGGTGAAACCATGTCCCCAGCCCACAGCATCTCTGGGTTACATGATTATTGCATTTATTTGTTCAGCTCTGCCTCCAACCGGAAAGGACTCTGGGCAATTTACAAGAAGTTAAATAAAACAAGATGGTCTCCCTATCTCTCCTTTCTCACCCTTCTTACCTTAAAGAGCAAAGGAAGGGAGAAACAAAATTAGAGTAGAGTAGAATGTTCAATTAGGACTGAGACCAAAAAGAGTGGTCCATTAATTCACGAAGCTTACCTAACAGTAGGCACATCTGACTTGATCCTGGGGCAATTTCAGCCTTTCTGGAAACAGTGATGGAATCTGCTTCTCTGACCAATCCTCTAAACACCATCAGTGTTATTGGTACTAATTAATGAAGAAACAGCTGATGTACAGATAGAGGCGTATAGTTGTTTCTGCAGTCAACTCCACCATGATCATGGAACCTCCTCCCTCTAAGAGGAGGCTGCCTCCCAATGGGCTATCTCTTCATTTCATTGGTTTATTCTTTCCATGCTTATTTATAGGATGAATACCGCATGTCTGCACCTAACTGGGCTTTGGGAATGTAAGAGTTAACAAAACTATCCCAGATCCTCACTGAGCAGAGCTTACCATCTAGTGTGTGCGTTTGCATAGCATCTATGAAAAGTTAAATGCTGGCCAAGCACAGCGACTCATGCCTGTAATCCCAGTGCTTTAGGAGGCCAGGATGGGAGGATCACTTGAGACCAGGATTTCAAGACAGGCCCGGGCAACATGGTGGTGAGACACCCATCTCTAAAAAGATATTGAAAATTAGCCATATGTGATGATGCATGCCTATAGCTGCCTGTAAGTCCTAGCTACTTGGGAGGCTGAGGTGGGAGGATTGCTTGAACCCAGGAGTTCAAGGCTGCAGTGAGCTATGATTGCATCACTGCACTCCAGCCTGGGTGACACAGCAAGACCTTGTCTCAAATAATAATAATAATAAAAAAATAATAATAATGCTAAGAAATTCTCCAGAACCTCGGCTTGTATAAATACAAGAAAGGTGCTTTGGAGAGGGAGTGCAACAGGCAGGAACACATGAAGGCTTCAAGTAATTTCAACAGAGGGAAATTAACACAGGGATCGCTTACAGAGAGAGGAAGAGCTGAGATGACAAGCGGGGGACAGTGAAGTCACTTGGAGATCAGTAGCAGCTGGATGCAGCTACCACTACCATCCCTGCAAGCTGGAGGGAGAAAGGGGTGAGGCTGTGTTTCCGAACTCCAGGGATCAGAGTCAGCTTCTGGGGGCTGCAGGTATGCCTGGCTCTCTGGAAGGAGCCTGAGCCACAGATGAGATTCAGTTTCTTCTGAGAACCACCCGAGGCAGAGAACACTGGGAGAAATACCCTAACTTTTCCCTTCTTTCACCCTGCAGATACCCACCGAGGCCTCTTATCAGCTAATTCCACTGAGAAGCCAGCCTTTGTGGGAGTCTAGGATCCACAGAGAGCTTGCAGGGTCAGCCCCGACTCTCCTCCCCACTATGAGGTGGAGCAGGAGGAGGATCAACAGATCTGTTTACAAAGCAGGCCACTGCCCATGGAAGGAATCACTGGACAAAATGTCATATGAGAGCCCGGTATAGAAACTCACCCTAGGTGAGGTGCGGTGGCTCACGCCTGTAATCCCAGCACTTTGGAGGCTGAGGTGGACGGATCACCTGAGGTTGGGAGCTCGAGACCAGCCTGATCAACATGGAGAAACCCTGTCTCTACTAAAAATACAAAGTTAGCCGGGCGTGGTGGTACACGCCTGTGATCCCAGCTACATGGGAGGCTGAGTCACGAAAATTGTTTAAACCTTGAAGGCAGAAGTTGTGGTGAACTGAGATTGCACAGTGCACTCCAGCCTGGGCAACAAGAGTGAAACTCCATCTCAAAAAAAAAATAAAGGAAAAAAAAAGAAACTCAGTCTAATAGTCAAGTGGAATAGCAAAATTCAATGCCAGTTTCTCCTGGAAGAATAACAACAACAATGGCAATCACCATCATAGAATGCCTTCCCTGATTATAAATACGTATGTGTGCACACTTACTCAAAGGGCTCGACTTTGTCATTGGGCCATTTTGTAGATGAGGAAACTGAGGCTGGGCAAAAGCAACTCACTTGCCCAAGGTCACAGGGTAAGCAAGAAGCAGGATCAGAATTTTGAATTGCAGTTTGTCAACCACAGAGCTCTGAACCTTGATGCTCCTGGGACAATGAGCTCTAGAGCAAAGCCAGCTCGTGACATGGGGCATCCTTGGGAAGGAAAGGCAACTTTTGTGGGACTTACGGATAAGACCCAGACCTATAGGAAGAGCCTCTTCTTAACACCAGCCCCTACACTCTAAGTAGCATCTGAACATCTGGGGCTGGCCAAAGGCATGAGGAACGGGCCAATGGGCAATTGGCAAGACCATGGCATGGGTGCCCAGAGGGCTCTAGCCAATGATCCAAAGGGCAGCATGTGCTCATTTCAAAATATGTAACAGGTATCTCCAGTGCTGGGACATCTCTGCTCTGCCTTCAGGCTCTGGGTGGCTAGGGTGGATGGGGCTGGATCCCTCCGTGGGATCTTCCTGGGTGGCTCTCCTTTGGGGCCTCTAGATGTTGCTCTGAGGCTGCTTGGTATCAACAGGGTGCCTGGCACTGGGAAGGCAAGAATGGCTTCTGTCCCTTCCCCTGAAACTCTCAGCATCCCACCCAGGCCTGTGAATACCTAAACTGGGAAGGGAGGGGCAGGCAGCATCCAGCCACAAGAATCAAGCATTTCTTTGAGGGCACATCCCCATGGCCCTGCCTGGCGGTCTTCAGAAATTCCTAGATGCCGAGCGTGAGCCCTGCCTTCTTGAGAATGCCAGATTGTCAAAAGAAGAAAAGTCAAGGAAAGGTGGGGACCTGGGGGTGGGGTGGAGGCCTCAGCGAGTTTCCTTTGAGGGCCACACCACCAAGTTTCTGCTGTGGCTGTCACACTTTGTAATAGTCAGGCCTCCATGTGTTACAGCCTTCTTTGCAGCTTGGGACCCTGGTTTTATCACTCCCTAATCTCAGTTTAATTGCTGTGGTCAATTTACCCTGCACTTAATAACCCACAGCTTGGTGTATTGTTTAATATGGTTGACACACACTTTGCTTAAATGTCAGCACTGGCCAGGTCTGGGGACTTGGCAGGCTCCCCGGGAGAGATGGCAGAGGAGCAGCGTCATCTGCTCAGCGTCTGGGATCTGGTATGTTGGCTGCAACTTTTCTTGGCTTGAGGGCTCTGCCACTGCCCAGTGCTGAGCTGTGGAATGGGAACCGCCATCCCCACTTGGATCTGGGACCTGCTCAGCCCTGACCTGCTTTCCTCCTGCTGCCTTCCTCATGGGGCCCAGTGGAGAAGGGGTGTTGGAAGCCAGCGTCCTTAGCTTGGAAAGTGTGTTGAGTCCAGGCACAAACAGGGAACCCTGAAGCCCCAGAGCTGTGTGTGGGCCAGTCCTGGTTGTGTGCTTGTGACAGAGACCCCAGGGGTAGCTGTTGTGTAAATATCACACTCTGCTTGAGGGACTGTAAGTGACATGAATGACGGCAGCTGTGCCCAATGCTCTGCTCATCAACTAGTCTTCCATGGTTAGCATCAACTGGCAAACTGGATACGTTTTTGCGTCCCACTCAACTTCCATTCCTGCTTCTGATGGGCTAAACAGTTGGAAAGATGCCTATCGTGGTGGCCCCTGGCTCACCATGATGCCCCACTGCAATTTTCTATGGAAACTGTCCTTCAATCCATAGAGCAAAGGCACTGAGGAGTGCTGTTGGCATTGGGTATTCCTATCTCCCTGGCAGGAGCCCTGACCCAAGTTGGGCTGATCACCTCTCTCTTGGAGATGAGGAATTCAAGTCAAATAGACAGCATGGCAGTGTCTATGGATGCCCATGGCAGTATCTACTACGGGGCAGCATCTATGATAACTCATAGACTCGGGAGCTGCATTTTGCCACATGGACCAGACGGCAGAGGAAGCTAACTTGCAGGGCATATGTGAAGAACGGAAGGCGCAGAGACATGCAGGCGAGAGGAAGACAGAGAGAGCTAATCTCAGAGGCTCTCTTGCAGGTTCCAGGTTCCAGTCTCTCCCAGAAGAGCAGCGTTTTCTTGTCTTTGGCTTCCCTGAGACACTCTGGAGCCTTGGGATAAATTCCCCCTTTAAAGGTAAGCAAGTTGGGTCAGATTTGTCATTTTGAAGCAAGAGCTCTGACTCAACGATGCTGTCCTCTGCACAGAGCTGGTGCAACCTGAAGGCTGATCCTCATATGAAGTTGTATTTGGCATACGATTTTTGGGGAGAATTTGGAGGTCCGTTAAGGATTGGGCTGGCTTTGGGTGGGGAGTTTATTCCAGGGCTGGAGTGTTGCTCTGACCACCTCATCTTGCATGAGTTTCTCCTGCCATCCTTGACATTCAAGCTATTTCAGGAACATGGTGTCTGTGCCCTAGGCCACAGCCTGGGGAGTTTGCTCTAGTCTCTGATCTGGTTCCACTATCTAGGTGATGAACGCCCATTCCAGGCTGTTTTGGAAACTCAGGCTTATCCTGGAGTACCCTGAGAGTCAGTTTGGTAGCCTCTTTTCCAAGGACATTTGACATTTTCTCCTCTGGGCTCAGGCCCTAGGCACAGCCAGGCTGATCCTCTATATCCTGAAATGGCTCATCCTTCAGGCATGGTGGGTACAGGGTCTAGGCTTATGGTGCATCTAGGGGCCCAGGAAAATGTCTTAATGTTAATTTCTTTTAAAATTAGAAGAAAAGTCTGGGCGTGGTGGCTCATGCCTGTGATCCCAGCCCTTTGGGAGGCCAAGGGGGGTAGATCACGATGTTAGGAGTTCTAGACCAGCCTGATAAATTTGGTGAAACCCCATCTCTACTGAAAATACAAAAATTAGCTGTGCGTGGTGGCACGTGCCTATAATCCCAGCTACTGGGGAGGCTGAGGCAGGAGAATTGCTTGAACCTGGGAGGCTTGGAGATTGCAGTGAGCCAAGATCGTGCCATTGCACTCCGGCCTGGCAATAGAGCGAGACATTGTCTCAAAAAATACATATACGTAAATAAAATTAGAAGAAAACAGACTAAAATAATAATAAAGATATAATAATAAATCCAGCCCAGATCCTGTGTTTCTGTTTGTCTTTTACCAACAGAGTTGTAAAATACGTTTTAATTTTTTATTTTTTAATGGAAGAAGAGGCTCACAAGGACGAAAGTGCTTAAGGCCCACAAACAGTGTCACAATGTGGCTCTGTCTTCCCTACTCCCAAGAATATATGGAGATATCAGCTTCTTGGGGACCCTAGATGGAGCCCACTACAAAAGCAGATAGATGTGCCCTGGATTGTTTAGGGGGGTCTCTAGGGAGGACAGTGCCTTGTGCTGCTCTGAGGTTGGGGGAGTAGTGTCGGTGGGGGACCAACCTGCTGTTCTGGAGTCATTACCTTTTCTCAGCTTGGATTGAGCTCAAAGTTTAGCCAAGAAGAGGTTTGAGCCCAAGGCCCAAAGACACTGCATTCTGAATCTGGAGAGTCAATCAGCCCAGAGGTGTGACCATCAGTCCTAGTAGAACATCAGGCACTTGAACCCTGCCCCAACCTCTTGCAGGCTGGAACTAGGCACTGCCCTGTTTCCCCTCCATCCTCCCAGTGGCCACAGAACTCCATGCGAGCTGCCCAGCGCTGAGCCTGTCATACGTGTTCTTGCATTCAGTTATGCCGGGAACCCTGCAAGGTGGGTGCTCTTAATGGCACCATTTTACAGATACAGAAGCTGAAGCTCAGAGACCCGAAAAGGTTGTGCCCAGTTCAGAAAGCTGGTAAGTGGCAAGGCCAGGATTTGAATTCAGGTCTGGTTGACCCCAAAGCCTATGGTTCCCTCGAACTCCAGCCCTCAACCAGAAGGCTGGCCAGAGATGGAGAGGCAGGACTCCCTCAACCCCAAGGAAGCCACCTGGTGTCAGGTAGGATTTCCAAGGTGAGGTACAAATGTGGTATCCTGGAGGTTTGCCAAAAGGTGACTGCTGAGGGGTGCACAAAATAAATTTTCTCTTTTTTTTCCATATGTAGGCATATAGGCAAACATAGAGACCTTATACACCAAACTTCCTAGGTATTCCTCCTAGAGTAAGGTCTATATGTTTTTAAACATATAGATTTAAACATATGATTTAAAGGAAAAAATGAAGTAAATAATGGTACAGACGACATATAAGTAAAGCAAAAAACCCCAAACCAAATAAAACCAAATAAGAGAGAGCTGTAAACCTTAAATTGGAATCTTTGGGTTTGAGTTATTTTATGAGCTTTGTGGACTTAGTAAGATTCTTCAGCTCTTGGACTCAATTTCCTCATCTGTAGAATGGGAAGGGTCATTGTAAAGATGCAAAGGAGATAACAGTTCACTGTAGACGCTGTGCCAAGCTCTGTTTAGATCCATAGGGAAGTGGGTCAGGGAGTCCCCTGGTCAAGTGTTTCTTGCTGCAACTCTCAGGCAGGGACTGGGAAAGGCATTTTTGGATGAAAAGACCGTGGAAGGGCTAGTTTTGGAACTGGGAGCTGTCTGGGCTGAATTCTGTTCAGGACCTACCCCAGACTGCTTGGCCTCCCAAGTAACACGATACACATCTGTTTAATTGGACATGAGTCTTAATGGCCAAAATTACCTGTAACATTAGCTTCTTTCACAGCTGTGACCTCTTCTGGGGCTGGTGCCAGTTCTGAGGCCAGGCTCTGATGGGGTAAGCTGTCAGCCCGCCCGAGGGCTCAGCACAGGGCCTTGGGCAGGGGCTGAGGTGCTAGGGGTAGGAACTCACACATCGGTGCCATGACCTCTCAATTTGCTCTTCCCGGGATGGTCTTAGCCCCTTATCCCAGCCACCCCAATTTCTCCCTGCAGAAGACTTCCCTGGTTAAAAATGGAAAAAGCTTAATTTTCCTGAAATCACCTCAGGTTTTGGAAGGCAGAGCTTCTGCCCTTATCCCTATTATAACCCCTAACCACAGAGGTGGTGAGACACAACCAGGGGGACCCCTCAGCATCTAGGGTTTATGGTGACCGGGGGGACAGGAGGCATGAGATGAATTTTGAGGAAGTGGTGACCACCACTGGGGGTGTGTTTTTACCTTAAATTACACTCTCTTCATTAAATAACATAAGAAAATAAAAATGGCCGAAAGAAAGAAAAGATGAGAGACTCACCAGTTGTCAGGGAAATGCAAATTAAAATAAAAATTACAATTAGGAAATGGAGGGTGGGAGGAGGGAGAGAAGCAGGAAGAATAACTAGTGGATCCTAGGTGGAAAACCTGGGGGATGAAATAATCTATACAATCAACCCCCATGACACACGTTTACCTATGTAACAAACCTGCACATCCTGCACATGTACTCCTGAACTTAAATGTTAAAAAAATTACATACTTGTGTTCATCCATAAGATTGCAAATAATTTTAAAGTTTAATCATTTCAATATTGTGTAATGTGGAAAATGGACTTTTGTTTTATTTCCAGTGGAAGTATGACGTGCTTGAGAACATTTGGCAGTATTTATAAAAATTAATAATGTGCATTGGGGTGCCACTTGACTCAGCAATTCTACCTCTAGGTATCAGTATCTACCCCCAGGAAAGTCCTTGTACATGAACCAAGGACACTTTGCACAAAGATGTTCATGGCAGCATTGTTCAGCCAGCAATTGGAAGCAACCTAACCTTTTCTCCAAAGTGAAAAAATGCACAGTGCTGTGGTAGCCGTTACCTCCTCCAGGTTGACTTCATGTTGCCAGTCCCCTGTGGTCACCATGAACTCTCAGTGATGGCTAAGGTATAGAACTCAATGCACAGACTTGGAAAACTCTCTAAGACTTACTGTTTGGTGAAAATAATCAATACACAGAAAGATCCAGTATGAAATAAACTACATAAAAGCAACAACATACAACATACAACCAAAACTATATAGAATAAATCCAAAGCAATATAATATATTTCTAAAAGTATATAGATATGTAAAAATCTATAGAAAGAGGCCAGAAAGGGAACCCTCCAAACAATAGTAGTTATCTCTGGGATAGGGTATGAGACTGGAGAGAATGTGGTTGAGAGGATATTGAGCTTTATATCAACTGAAAATGATGTTTACAAATGAATGTATTCTTGTGCTATTTATGAAATGAAAAGTGAATTTATTTATGGAATTAAAGGAAGGGTATGTGGAGGTGTGCTATTTTCTGTCAACTTGTATATTCTACATTCTCTATAACAAAAATTTAAAATTAAAAAATAAAATTGATATTATAAAAGTGATTATCTCACTGAGCTATAGCTCCTTCTAAGAGGTCCATCTGATGTGCCCAGCTCTGCCCCAAGGTGAACCTGGCTGACTTTGTCCCTCTGTATCATGGGCAGAGACTGGTAGTCTCATTCATTCAATAAATAAATGAATGGATAGCTAGATGATGGTTCCATTGAAACAAAGCAAGATCTTGTCCCTTGGTGACCCATTTCTGGTATTTCTGGAGGCTTCAGAGGGTGCTGTGACCTCTTTGGGCTCGGTAGAAAATCTGGCTCACATTCTTCTTCGGGACTAGAGAGGTTGGAATCCCTGCTCTCAACCCCTTCTGCAAGGTGAGATTCCTGGATAGCAGCCCATGCTGCTCCTTCATCAGGGCTCTGGGCTAAGTCCTGACATGCAAAAGTGTTTCCAGGGTTGGTTTCCAGATGACTAAACAGGTTGGGAAATGGGACTTGACATGAAGAGTCACCGAGAGGATCCATGAGTCTAAAATCCACCCTAGAGCAAGATTGGGATCCCATCCACATTCTTTGCTACTCTCCTCTTGAGTTCTGGGCAGACACAAATCAACCACGATGTTGGCCTTTCCCATGGAAGCATGACTTGGTCTTAGACTCTTTTCCCATAGATAGCTCCGGGGCAGCTATATTAACTGATAAGGTTTAACATGATAATTAAAATGTGTATCAGTGAGAATCACCTCTCTCGACATCCAGTATTTGAAAATGAAAATGAGAGGGAGACAGGAAGGGTATGTGTAGTTGTCTGTGTGTGTCGGGGTGGTGGTGGGGGCATGAGCTTGGAGAAGAGAGAGGTGGGGGACAGATGCAGAAAGAGGAATACAGGGAGCTGAAACCACATTTTGGGTGCATGCTGAAGAGACACATGTTCAATTATACATCAGTCCGTGGTAGGGGCTGTAAGAGAGACAGAGTTTCTTGCTGGGGATTCAGTCTTGGAGTTCCTGAAGTCTCAGGTTGCGAGAGAGGCAAATGTCCTCAGAACACCCCTCCAGGGTCTGAAGAAGTCTCTTTGTCTTCAGCCGCTTTGTGATTGTCATATGTTCTAAACATCTCAACACACCTGAGTAAGACAATTCAAATCAATTGCAAACCGAAATCACCAGTCTTGCCAAACATGCGGAGTTTCGTGAAGCAGGTGTAAGTGATGTTGCAGGATTACTTGGGATAGTTCTTAACGCCAGTGTTCAAAGAAGACCTGGTCATGGTAGAGTGGTTGGCAAATGAAAAGGAGGCAAATCATCAGGGATCATTTGCATGGCAAGAGGATGGGTTGAATATCAAGGTATTGAGAGTTTCTTGAGAAAATGAATGAAACTCTAATAGGTTCACAAAGTGACTGTTCTAAGTAACCCTGCTACCAAAGCCAAATATCAAACTGTCATATTGATTTATCATATAATTTTATAGGAATTATAAATAAAGGCCAGGAATTATTCCACATTAGTTCTTAAAATTAGCACATAGCTGTGATGGTAACTTAAATGTTCTTAAAAATCAGATAAATGTATTTTGAAGTAATTCTCTATTTGTTTATCAAGTTAAAATCTAAGTCAAACCCTTTTTCACTATTAACATGATCTTTTGTTTATAACTTATTTATTTATTTAATTTTGAGATATAGTCTCTCTCTATCACCCAGGCTGGAGTGCAGTGCCATGATCTTGGCTCACTGCAACCTCTGCCTTCTGGGTTCAAGCAACGCTCCTGCCTCAGCCTCCCAAGTAGCTGGGATTACAAGTGTGTACCACCATGCCTGGCTAATTATTGTTGTTTTTTGTTTTATTTTAGAGATGGGATTTCACCATGTTGGCCAGGCTGGTCTTGAACTCCTGACCTCACATGATTCACCCACCTTGACCTCCCAAAGTGTTGGGATTACAGGCATGAGCCACCACGCTTGGCCTGTCATCATTTTCATCATAATTTTAAAAAACAACCTTGAATTTTAAGTAGTTTCAGCTTTGCGATTTTACATGGGGGCACGTGTAGCACATTTCTGCTGTTTCAGTGCCTAACCCCGTCCATGGAGAAAGTATCAAGGAAGGTCTCTCGGGGAACCAGTATTTGAACAAGGCTGGACACAAGAGAAGTTTGCCCATCCATGGACAAGACGAGGGAGAGGCGGGGCTGACAGGGGCTGCAGCATGGGACTGCATAGAACCCTGAAGGAACGGGCTGCATCTGGGGCAGTCATGAGGCTGGCCTTGCGGCATCGCTGAGTACAAATGACAAATGGCAGAGGGAGAAGTTGTAGAAATCGATCACAGTACATGATCACAGTGTACAGATCACAGTAGCCCCTGGGGGCCATTGTGAGAGGTTCGGACTTCATCCTGGGGAGAGTTTTCAGCAGAGAAATGACAAGATCAGGGTCAGCTTTTAGAACCATCCCTCCAGGAGGCGTGGAGAAGCCGATGCAACAGTCTGGAGTTCCCTGGTGGTGAGGCGGCAACACTGTGCGGCGCTCACCCTGCTCAGTCCAGTAGCAATTCGCTTAAACCTCACTGCAACCCTAGGAGGAACAGAGAGAGGTTAAGAAACTTGTCCAAGGTCACACAGCTAGCAAATTACCGGGCTGGGCTTCAGACTCAGGCTTGAGTTCTCAACCGGCATATCACGTGGCCTCTGGTTTGCCCTATTGGTGGTATGCTACAAGTTGCCTGTCTTAACTTTTCAAAATGTAAATGAACTTACTTCTTTTTTTTTTTTCTGAGTTGGAGCCTCACTCTGTCACCCAGGCTGGAGTGCAGCGGTGTGATGTTGGTTCACTGCAACCTCCACCGGCTGGGTGCAAGCAATTCTCTTGCCTCAGCCTCCCTAGTAGCTGGGACCACACGCATGAGCTATCATGCCTGGCTAATTTTTGTATTTTTAGTAGATATGGGGTTTTGCCATATTGGCCAGGCGGGTCTTGAGCTCCTGACCTCAGGGGATCTGCCCACCTCTGCCTCCCAAAGTGCTGGGATTACAGGCGTGAGCCACGGTGCCCAGCCCAGTGAATTTACTTCTATATTTAGGTACATTTACTAAAAAGATAGCTTTATATTGTTACTATCAAATGAAAAAGCAACTTATTTATTTCCTTTTTTTAGAGACAGAATCTCACTCTGTTACCCAGGCTGGGGTGCGTTGGCACAATCTCAGTCCACTGCAGCCTCGACCTCCTGAGCTCAAACAATCCTCCCACCCACCTCAGCCTCCTGAGTAACCGGGACCACAGGCAGGCACCATGACACTGAACTAATTAAAAACATTTTTTTTGGTAGTGATAAGCCCTCCCTACATTGCCCAGGCTGGTCTCAGACACCTGGGCTCAAGTGATCTATCCATCTCAGCCTCCCAAAGTGCTGGGATTACAGGTGTGAGCTATCATGCCCTGCCCCAACTTATTTTCTATTACCCATTAAAATAAACATCTAACTATAATATTAAAACATCTGCCCATGCTGGAGCCTAATGAGAGAGGTGAAGGTAGGAACTAAGGTGGTGGTACCTACCAGATAAGAGGGGACACTGTGGGGACCCATTTAGGGGGTTTTGGCAAGAGGACGATGTAGTGGCTGGTTGGCATGCGGCAATGGCTTCCCGGGAGCCACTTGAGGCCTGCGTGATTAGCGACAGGTTCACACACCTGGGTGCATCATAAGAGGGCCCACTGTGCACATTCCAGTTAAAATCCTAAATAAGGTGCTTTGAGGGTTGGATTGCACCTGAGTTATCGGGACAGGGGGGCGCAGAGGACTTGGTCACTGACTTCCTGGACATGGTAGAAAGGGCGATGGCTCAGGATCCTGAGCCGTGTGGATGAGGAAGCGTGCACATTACATCATGGGAACATGGAAATTCCCAGCGCGTGCAGCAGAGGAGCAGAGAGAAGGCTGGGGAAGTCAATTGTCCACTGGGCCCGCGTGCAGGATCCCAACACAGCCTGAAGCTGGAGCCCCGACATCATTAGGAAGGCGACATCGGGGCTGTATCCGTGGTGTCACTGGACGGGAGGGTGGAGCATTTGCTTCTTGACTGCTTTCCAGGACTGAGCCAGGGAAATCGGCATCTGTGGCACTGACTCTGCCAACTCTGCTCCCGGGAACTGGCCTTTTTCCACTTCCCCTTAGCCCATCCCGGCTCCAGGTTAAGCAAGGCCTCCCTCCCCTCCTGTTGCCTTTTGTTTCCGTGGCGGAAAATTTGAAAGCCCGGCGTACTGCGTTTTTTTTTTTTTTTTTTTTTTTTTTCAGCACACGGATAAGGCAGAGGAAACATCTGTTACTAGAGACAAAATGTGTGAAAGATGGGGGCGGGGTGGGGGCAGAAGTTTTCTGTCTTAAAAAATGTTTTATCTCCTCGCTGGACACCTTCTTTATTAAAATGAAATTTATAGGTTGAAATGTTCACGTGAACATAGAGGAGACAGAAGGTTTAAACCAAGAGGAGAGAATTCAAAATGAATAAAAGGGAAATCCTGGAAATGCCCACTTCCAGGACTCAATGCAGACACATTCGTCTCGGTTTCCTACACTTCTCTCGGCCATCAGCTCAGAGAAGTCTACCACCTGTGATACACGCCTCAGATTTATGATCGGTTTCCAGGGACCAGCCAAACAGCCTCACCGCCTGCCTCTTCGTAAATCAGGCGCTGAAAGCAGTTCAGATGCGAATTTGACAGAAGAGGCCCGCATCTCAGAGAAAGCAAGCTCTTGAGCCCCCAGATCTGGTCATTTGCGCTTCTGCCCAATCCCAAAGAGAGAGAAGACGTGACAGAGGGTATGATAGGGTGTTTTCCGGAATGAGACCAGCAGTCAGACACAGCTGCATTTTGCGGCATCCTCTTACCTTGCCCACTGTCCCCTTTTGCTGCCATTCAGGCTCTGGGTGCTGGGAATAAATCCAAAGGACCAGGCTGAGAGAAATGGCTCATGTCTGTAATCCTAGCACTTTGGGAGGTCAGGGTAGGAGAATCACTTGAGCCTGGGAATTTGAGACCAGCCTGGGCAACATAGTGAGACCCTGTCTATAAAAAAAATTTATAAAATTAACCAGGCATGAGGTGCACACCTGTAGTCCCAGTTACTTGGGAGGCAGAGGTGGGAGGATCTCTGGAGCCCAGGAGCTTGAGGCTATGGATTGCATCACTGCATTCCAGCATGGGTGACAGACCAAGACCTGTCTCAAAAAAGAAGCAGAAGACCGGTAACCAAATTGTGCCAGGCTGTTAGATGGGCAGGAGCTGCCAGCTCTAGGAGGGGAAATGCCTTGCTTCAAAATAGCCACAGCACACTCTGTAAGTGGGCCATTTATTGTTTGATGTGTTAGAAGTTTCATCAAACCTCTGGGCATATTTATACAATTAGAACAGCCGGCGAAAGAAAACAGCACAGTGACAAATTGGGCTCATGCACTCTGATTAACTTGTTAAGCTAAATAAATTGCGTAGGAAACGTGCCCCGTTTGAATTTATGAAATTGCTTCTCATCTAGATAGATGGCTGCTGGGCCAGTCTGGGGCAGGCAGCTGGTACCCACTCCAGTCGGAATTAGGTGTAAGTCCAGAAGGAGAGGGGAATCCACCCCTCTGTTGCAAACAACATGACGAACGCCTTTTCCAGTAGCAAGCAGAGCTGCTGTTTTGCCCAAAGCATGTAGTGTTGATTTGCTCTAATATTGTCAACTCCTGTTAAGGCAGAACTCAGGCAGCAAGCTGATGCCCGTCACCCAGTATTTGCTAGTTCTTGGTTTTCAAGAAGAAGACAAGTAGCAGAAAAATAAGAGGACATCAGGGTTTTAGTTAAAAACCCTGTAGGAGCCGGTACATCTTGCACATCATCAGCCATTGAGGATCTAGGGAGGGTGGCCCCTGTGCCTTGCAGGGTTGAATTCTGTCCAATCCTGAAAAATAGAAGCAATCATTTATCGAGCACTTAACTCTGCTGAGACATAGGCAGAAGGCCTTTAAGTCAACTGTATCTTATTAAGTCCTCATAGTAGCCCTAGTATTATTCCCATTTTCGAGATGAGAACAGAAAAGGGATCATGAAGTGTGCAGGGGAGCCAGAAAAAGGCAGCGCCAGGATTTGAACTCAGGTGAGCCTGGTTCTAGGGTCTGCAATGGTGACCACACATGGTGCTGCCTGCATCAGGGACTCCCAGGGGGCCCCTGAGTCTTGTCGGGTCTGAAACATCTTTTGGACACAGCAAAGAGGTTGATTCCATTCCTTCCAGCTTGCATGTTATTTTCTGATAGTGCATTATTTGAAAATTGATATATACAGGGATTGCCCCTTCATCCTGCCCAAGCCAGAAAATTGGATTAATCCCTTTGCCTTATGCCTTGACCATTCTGATGCTTAAGGGGAGGTGGTATTTACAGCATGTCAACGCCACCAGTAATAGCAACAGCTCCACTTGCAGGACTCACGCTATGCATGTGGCCCCGTTTGAGGTACTTGTCTGTATCAACTCATTTAATCTTATCATCAACCTTAGGAGACAGAAACTTTTATGTTTTTTTTTTTTTAAGCCCATTTTCCAGATGAGCAAACTAAAGCATATGGAGGTTAAATCAATACTGAAGGTCACACCATGGTTTTGGGACCCACCTAGCCAGAGTGTGGAGTTCACATCCTGAGAACTGTGGATGTGGGTGAAGCCAGGGAAGTCCTGTGTCCCCCACCCCCCACCCGCAACAGGGACTTTCCTGTGCACAAAGTCAAGCCCTTCTCTTTCACTTGGAGAGATGGTCCTGTGGACTGGCATCACGCTGTGCCCAGTACTCTGGGAAGGAGGCTTATCCTACTTGACACCTGAAGGAACTTGCTTTCAGAGACACAGAGATGTGCCGGGAACCCTGTCCTTCCCCAGGTGCGGGTGCTCCTGCGCAGCTCTGCTAGAGGAAGCTGGGAGGCTTTGGCTCCTGCCCCTTGGCGAGCATGGCGGGATGACCCATTCTTGTCAGGGAGTGTATGAAGCTAGAAGCTGGCCTGGAAGACCTGGAACCCAGCTGGGAGCATGAGGGCAATGGGAACACATGGAATTGTGCTTCTTCACGGGGGCTGCAGACCTAGCTCCAGGGAACCGGGTGTCCCCGGGGTATGATGGAGCTGGTTCCTTGGTCACAAGCTGTGGACTTGTCTTCCTGGGTAACATAGGATGGAATAAGTCAGATACTTCTCTTGCAGAATGACAGGCCTAGGCTTGCCCCGGCAGGGGCACATGTGTGAGTTGTAAAAGACTGATTCGAAGTAGGGGTGGGGCCCAATTTCCCCTAGAAACAGAGAGCTAGGAAAGAAAGGTGACTGATCTTTTAGAATAGAGAAAGGCTGTGCTCTGGGACCTCATCAGTTTCTTTTCCTTCCTTCCTTGCTTCCTTCCTTCCTTCCTTCCT
>PVKP010017839.1:17852-45434 GCA_004027715.1 Plecturocebus donacophilus | reverse complement strand
GGAATCTGATGTTCCAGGGCAGGAAGCATCCAGCTCGGGTGGGAGATGGAGGCCGGAAGACTCAGCCAGTCCAGTCCTTCCACGTTCCCCTGTGTGCTTTTATCCTGGCCACGCTGGCAGCTGATGAGGTGGTGCCCACCCAGATTGATGGTGGGTCTGCCTCTCCCAGCCCACTGACTCAGATGTGACTCTCCTTTGGCAGCACTCTCACAGACACACCCAGGAACAGTACTTTGCTTCCTTCAATCCCATCACGTTGACACTCCATAATACCCATGACAGACATGGGGGTGTTTACCAAATGTCTTGTTTTGGGGTTCCAGGCCTGTGAGTGCTTGGGTGAGAGTGGAACTCTCCCTCTTGGCTCACAGCAGCTCTGGTGGCCACGTGGCTGATGAGTGCCCTCCTGACTCGAAGGCTGTTCTGGGCGCTGTGGGCACAGACTTGGATAGGAAGCCTTGGAGGCCTTTGCCGTTACTGTGTTCGTGAGCTCCATGTTTGGAGAGTCCAGCAGGTTATTTGCTGCAGCTGGATGTTTGGTTTTGTTTGTTTGATTTCAGCATGGTTTATTTTGAAAGGGATATTTTGAGGGGAAAGCTTTCTTAATGGGCATAAATGTGGTTTTTGGATCAAGAATTTTAGATGTTATCCCAGGGAGAGGCATCACCATTATTCTTGATACCATGCTGAGTTTCAAAAGAGCCGGAGCCCGACAACTTCACAGACTCCTAAAACTTCTGAGAGTGCCCCAGCTTCTGAGCCCAGGAGGAAGCAGCCCCGTGCTCGTTTGTCATGATGACCAACAGGAGGTTTTCAGGCCTTACTTCAAGTTTTTTGAGGCTAGGAAGGAGAGGCTGTGAAACGCAGTAGCCGCTCCCCGAGTCCTGTGGCTTGGCTGGTGTGCGATCGGGGGATGGGAAAGCCGCTGGCCGTGCCTCACTGAGCGTGTATTTCGTTTCTCAGCCCGGCCGTGTGGTGCTGGGCCATCCGCGGAGGCTTCACCTGGGAAAGAGCGTGATGTTTACAGCCCTGCTGTGGCCGCTGCATCCCACCTCTGTCATGGGAAGTTAGATTTAAAAGTTGGACAGTTGTTTTATGTTTCTGGTGGAATTTATGATATGACTGGTTGCTGTTTTTTGAAGCTAAAATGAGTGCCAAGCCTGACTGGTAGGATTTGCTTTCCCGTGATTTCGCTCGAGGACCACGGAGGGCGAATGGTTCCTGGGGTGTGTCACATCTCTGTGCCTATGTTGTGGGTGTCAGGGCAGTGTGGAGACGGCACTGCCCCGCCTCCCAAGAGGAGGGTTCCACTGAGGAGCCTCATGGCCCACCTGCTCTCTGTTGGGTTTGGGTGTCACAGCACAGCAGGCTGGGAGACTCCTGGAGTGTGGGCCGTAGACAGGGTTGTGCCGTCTAGGCCCAGCCCAGCAGACGTGGCCATGGCACTGGCAGGAGGTGGGGGCAAGGAGGCTGTCATGTCTTTGGGCTGTGGGGCCAGTTGGGGGTGTGAGGGCCCATGGTGTGGCCAGTGGAAGCCATCACTACATTGTCTTGCTTGCCGGCTCATTTATAAAAACGAAAGCTCAGGTGCCATTGGTTTAATGGCCTTCTAACAACCCTGACGGTTTCTTTGTCTTGTATAACTTGTTGATTCACAAGCATGTTTTGAATTTGGGGGATTTGTGTGTTTAAGACTTGACTTCCTGTATTGCTTTCTTATAGCCACCAATGTCCCCTGGGTAGGGCCAGGACCACCTCGTGGCTCTGGGTGTGTGCGTTCCTGACACCGGGTCTCCTTTGTCTGCAGGAATGGTTCTCGTCCGAAGTGAGAATGGGCAGTTGTTAATGATCCCTCAGCAGGCCCTGGCCCAGATGCAGGCGCAGGCCCATGCCCAGCCTCAGACCACCATGGCGCCCCGCCCTGCCACCCCCACAAGTGCCCCTCCTGTCCAGATCTCCACCGTACAGGTGAGTGCGCGTGTGCCCTGGAGCTCGAACCCCTTCCCTGCCCAACCCCTCTCCCCATGCATGCTGGGGAAGCCCGCAAGGGCCAGGCACAGCCGTGGGTGGGAGCGAGGACTGGGAGATGTTGGGGGCGTCCAGTCCTGTCCGGGATGGGCCCGTGACGGCGCTGTTCTCCTGTCCTCTTGGTGGCAGGGCTGTGTCTGGCTCAGAGACACCAGCTCCTGTAGTCCACTGCAGGGCTGGCCTAGTGTGGTCAAAGTGAACAGTCCAGGGTTGGCTGCCCCGATCCCTTCCCTCCTCTCCCTGTGGCTTCACCTTCCTGTGCCTGTCCCCTCATCTGCAAAGTAGAGACTGTGCTAGGACTCCACTGGCAGGACTGCTGCCAGTGCCACATGGAGGCACTTAACGGCACCAAGAGTTCTGGAGTGGCTGTGTGCGCGTGGGGGTGGTTGCTGTTGTCAGTGGTGCATGAGGGCCGTACACACACAACTGCAAGCCTTCAGGGCCGAAGCTCCTGACTCCCGAGCTGTGGTAGGGAGCATGGATTCTGACATGGAGAGCAGAGTGCCTGGGACTCGCCTCTCCTGGCGTGTGTCTGTGTCTAGCCCCATGGCTGTCACCTGCACGTGCCCGCACGCTGGGTGTTCCTGCCCGTCTCCTGCCATGTTCCCTGGCGCTGTGACCCTGCTGCTCTGAACAGCCTGGCAGGTTTGTGAAGACTAGAATGACTTGACCAACATTCTCCTCCTGCCACCCACGTGACCTGCGTACCCTCTGGAGTCGTGCCTCTGTCCCATAGATAGGGACGCAGATGGACATGCTGGAGGCTGCTGGAGACCACCCCCATCTGAAGTAGCACAGAACAGTGTCCTCAAGTCTGCCGCACCTGTCTGCTGAGTGGGACGCAGTAGAAGACACTCGTGGCTTCACTTGCAATGTGGGCATCGTGCTGCAGTCTGCCATCCGCTCTGTCCGTGTCAGTCTCTCTCCCACCAACTTCATGGGCTCAGGATTGTGGTGTTCCGCTGTCCCCGGTGGCCACTTCTCTTCCCTCTGCGGCACTGACTGGCCGTCTGCCTTGCCCCCTTTTTAGTGATTGTTAATAAGGTCATAAGACAGCAGTACAAGGACTGATTTCCAGATACTGCATTCTTTGTAGACTTGGTTGAGAAGCCTAATGGTGTGTTTATTATAGTGTAGGAAAATACTCGTCTTAACACTGTTTCTTTGGTGAGAAGACTTTAGAATGGTAGTGGCTTCATTGCGTGTCGTGGATGAGCCTGTGGACCCATGGGGATGTACCAGCTCCTTATGGAAGGAATCATTTTGTGTATCGTGGTGGGGGAATTCCTTTCACCTGTGCTTGTTTTGGGTGATTCTTACTTATTTTTCAGGCACCTGGGACACCTATCATTGCCCGGCAGGTGACCCCAACTACCATCATTAAGCAAGTGTCTCAGGCCCAGACCACGGTGCAGCCTAGCGCAACCCTGCAGCGCTCGCCCGGCGTCCAGGTGAGAGGAGTGGGTGGTGGACCCACTGAGAGTGCAGCGGCCACCAAGTGCAGTTTCTTTGATGGGAAGATCAGGCCTTAGGAGTTTTTTTTTTTTTTTAACTGGATACTAAGTCAAATTTGGGGAGGAAGGTGCTCCATGCAGAAAGTGCTTTTTCTCTGACCACCAACATGGGTTAAGTCAGGATTCCTTTTTTTTAGTCACACAGAATTTAGCACCAGCAGCACTGTTGAAGCTTTCCACCATGCTAGGAGTATTAAAACTATCTCCTTATTAATACTTGATCGTAAGGCATGTCTGAAGCAGGAGCAGCCTGCGGTGAGGACAGTGTGTATGTCTGCATGTGTGGTCTTGTGTGTAACTGTGAGGACGGCAACTGTCGCTGAGGCAGATGTGGCCGAGATGTCGTTCCCACTGTTGCAGGCACTGTGACTGTAATTTTCACAACACCCTGGGAAGTAGATGCCATTGCTTTCTAAGTTGCAGTGCAGTGGGTACGCTGAGGTGACGGAGTTTCTGGGACTCGCTTCTGACCATGCTGCCTGCACAGTGCTTGCCATGCCATGCTGCCACCCAGCCACTGACATCCCTTGTTTGTAGTGAGAGCGTAGTTCTAGAAGGGTTCTGCATCCACCCTGGTGGCCGCTGGTTTCCTCTGTGGAGGGGAGTGTGCCCCAGAGCAGGTGCTGGCCCCTCTCCTGGTGGTGCTGATGCTCCCTTTGGCCTGCAGAGCCCAGAAGGGCTTGTGTGTGGGCCAGGCTGTTCTGGAGAGGGCAGCGGAGGTACGTGGAGGGGAATGGGCTGGCTGGTCAGACGTGCTAGGTGAGGGCGGCAGCCTTCTCTGGGCAGTCAGGGGAAGCAGCTGGGAGAGCAGTGTCTCAGGGGGTTCTCTTTGTCTCCTGGTGTCTGCGAGCATCCATGGACGCATAGGACTTTGTGGTATAGGTCACTGCCAGTGACGCACCTGCCATGAGTCAGGCACTGGGGCTGGATGTGCCTCCCACGGATCCAGAGTCCTCAGTCCTCCGTGCTGCAGGCCCTGCTCCCATTTCTCAGTGATGAAACGGAGGCTGAGGCCCAGAGGGTGTGGACTCTGGGGACAGACCCAGCCCCCTGGCTCTTCCGTCCTCACTGAGTCATGTCCTGGCTGGCTGCGGATGCAGTGGCTGAAAGTGGGTGGAAGAGCGGTTCGGTACCAGGGAGACACGTGCTAGCCTTTGGTGCAGGCCTCACCCTTGGTGTTTTCCCGGAAGCAGCTTGCTCAGCCCTGTGCTCTGATTGGCACCTGGATTTTTGGTTACAGTGACTTTTCTGAGATGGTAGTGAAGCTTATGGTTAAGTTTTTGCATTAAACTTATTGGCAGACATAATCTGGACATCATCTGAGTGAAATGTATGTTCATAGGAGCAGAAGTAAGTGTGAATAGTCAGTTTAGATGGGAAAGAAAACTGAAAAGTGAGGTGGGTCCTGGGTACTCCCGGAGTCTGGAAGCAACAGCTTGATTGTCCTTTTATGTTTTCTTCACTGGAGGTTTTTATTTGATGTTTTTCAGTTAAAAAAAATCCACGCTTCTTGTTACAAGGGAAAGGATACACAGACTGAGAAACAGCCCCTCTGCCCTCCTCACAGCCTCTGCGCACCCCTCTGGAAGCGGGGCTGGTTCAGAGCGCCTTCCCTGCTGCTGGGAGGGAGCCGCGCTCATGCTCCGGAGCCGTTCTCAGGGCTTACACTGCCCCCTGCTTTCAGAAGTTGCAAAGGAGTGTTTAAAAAATTGGAGAGAGAAAATGTTGATGGTTAGATTTATAAATTAGAAAAGTACTAGTTTAAAATATCAGTAAACATTTGCATTTTGATTATTCATGTAGAATGGAAATGTTAGGAATTTGAGTATGGGCCAGTGAGTTGTCTGAGCTCCCTTTTGGCGTCTGGCTGTTCATTTGTTTAGCAAAGCAGCCCCTCCCTTCTGACAGTTTGACTGACACTGAGGACCCAATCCTCCATTGCTCAAATCTGCTCTGAAAACTCCCTTCCATGGGAGGCTTCTTGTTGAGACTTATTTTGGGGAGTAAAGAAAGGTGGGTTTGGGTGATTACAGGGAGCTAGGGACCCTCCCCTGTGGGAGGCTGCAGCTGTGGAGCCCTGAGCACCCTCCAGCCAGCCTCTGCCCTGGGATGATGGAGTTTTCTCTGTTTGTTGTTTTGGTTTCTGAGAGATGGGGATCTGGGTTGCCTGTTAGGATTGTTTACCCTGGTCACCATGTCACTTTTTCCATGGAATTCTGAGGACCAGGGTCTCTGCAGTGCCAGGCTTCATGAACATCCGCTTTTGATGCAGGTGCATATCATGCCTTCCTCAGGTGCTCAGGGCTGCAGTCATCAGGGTGCAGGGCAGTCCTGCGTCCAGCTGGCTGGCAGGCGTTCAGGGCCCTTGGCTGCCTGGGCGTCCTGGCGGCCGCAGGGAGGCTTATTTTCTTTCACTGGGCATGAGGCTGGTCTCCCCCTTGCCAGCTGGTGGCGCGAGATGCACTTACCTTGTGTTTTGGATTGTTGTAGCCTCAGCTCGTTCTGGGTGGTGCTGCCCAGACGGCTTCACTCGGGACGGCGACGGCTGTTCAGACGGGGACTCCTCAGCGCACGGTTCCAGGGACGACTGCCACTTCCTCAGCTGCCACGGTAAGAACTGCTCCTTTCCGTGCCTTCAGAGATGGTTGCAGAATGCAGCCTTGAGGCCTCAGGCTGGCTTCTGTCCCAGAACACTGGCTGCCTGATTCACGAAGGGTCTTGGGAACAGTCTGGGCCCACGTGAGTGCATGGGGCTTGGCTGCTCTGCTGCGTGAGGTGGGCCCTGGGGGCCTCAGAACGCAGAAGTCTACAAGTAGCAAAAGCCCAAACAGCCGCCTTCGAAGAAGTCACTGGTGGACTGTTGCGTTCGGTCCGTGAAACAGCTGCATCACCTATTTGAGCTGACACTGGCGTGTTTACCTGTATTGATGGACAGCTATAAACAGTGGGCTCCACTTTAGGACAGACTTTGCAGTGTTTCTTTGCAGCAGACTTTTCATCACTTTAGTGGCCACCTCCTCTTTGGTTCCCTCTGTGTCCATTTAAATCGGCATCAGTTTGTCCTTGTGGTCAGCGGCGTTGTGGCGGGCATCTTCGCAGAGTGTCTCCACGGTTCTGATTATTTGCATAGCTGCATTCCTAGATGCGACCTTGTGGGGCTGAGGGAGATGCAGACTTTGGTGGCCTGTGACTCACGTGGCTGGGCCATCCCTCAGAGCATGGCCCCGGCTTCCACTCCCGTCCTCAGGCTGAGAGGTGGTGCGTTTTCTTGAAAGAAGTTTAGAGAATAAATATATGTATCGTTTACATGCTTGCGTATTTTACTAACCAAAGGCTGTGATGAAATCTGCCTTTTAAGATTTTTCACTTATATCTTTTTACTTTAATCCAGGAAACCATGGAAAACGTGAAGAAATGTAAAAATTTTCTATCTACGTTAATAAAACTGGCTTCGTCTGGCAAGCAGTCTACAGAGACAGCAGCTAATGTGAAAGAGCTAGTGCAGAATTTACTGGTGAGAAGCCTTGACTTTACATTCCTTTTGCCCTAAAGCCCGTTGCATAGGACAGACACATGTCGCCACTGTGACCTGTGCTGGGAGGCCTGTGCCAGCAGGGAGAGCACCTGGGAAGGCTGCAGGAGAGGGGAGGGTGCACACCTGTCAGAGGTGTACGTGGCCTAGCTGAGACTCCTTCCTGGTTCTGGGTGTTCTGGGGCCGGTGCCTGGAGGTCTCTTGGGCTTTGCTGTTTTTCTGTGCCTGTGTCCTTTGTCTGTGGCTCTCTTCTCCTCTGGCTGCCCCCACCGTGCTGCACTCTGATCAGGGTCCCTGGCAGCTCCCTTCTGGCCCTCTCCCTGCTCCTGTGTGACCTCTTGCAAAATTCCTTGGTGTCCGCGGTCCCAGCTAGAACAGGTGTTCCGCACCCTGAGACCAGCTGAGGCACATTTGTGCTCCAGCGGCAGAGCCGCCCCTTCCCACTACCCCCTGAAACCTCTGTTGGAGTGAACAGCACTCTGTCCCCGGGCCAAAAGGTGGGAGGATTCCTGGCAGCCTCCCCTCTCCTTAACCCACAGTCCCAAGCTTCAGATCTCTACCCATGGCCGAGTTCTTGGCCGTCCACCTTCCTCAACCCCACGGCTGTCTCATGGCCCGGGGGCATGTCAGCCTCAGCAGGATGGCCTCGGGATCTGGAGTGACCGATCTTTCCATGCCTTCTCCTTGCCCACCTGAGCACATCTCCCGAGTCTCTCAGGGTTCAGTGCAGGCACCGCCTTCCCACCCTGTCGCCTGTCATCCCGACCTTTATGCCACACTGCCCTTTGTTTCTGGAACAGGATCTGCCCCTCTTGCTCTGGGCTCCCTTGTATCTGACTGTGGGCCGCTTGCAGGGGTGAGCACAGATGTTGTCTCCTCCTGAAGGCGCCGATACCCTGACTGGCTGGATCCCGTCTGTGTGGCCCCTGACACACTGTGGCCTGCAGCACTGCGCTCACAGTGCTGACTTTGATCATGGAGTTACTTTTAGGCCGAGCTGCCTCCTAGCAACATGCCTGACACCGAGTAGGTGCCTGGTAAACATTGAATAAAAACTGGAATTAAGGGACTTAGCAAAAGACTAGAAGTAGACAGGTGACCTTCCCAGGAGGAGACGTGTTTTGCAGCTGGGTGTGCCGTGGTGTCCAGGGCGCGCGCCTGTCACACATGTACCTGTGGAAGGTGTAGCACGCAGACTTTGCTGTCTGCTCTGTCCAGTGAAGCTCGGGGCAGAATCAGCCATAAAATACGAGACCAGAGTGATGCGGGATTCAGAAGTGTGTGTAGAATCTCATTCAGCAGAATTTCCACATGGATTTTATTTTTAAGGATGGAAAAATAGAAGCAGAAGATTTCACAAGCAGGTTATACCGAGAACTTAATTCTTCACCTCAACCTTACCTTGTGCCTTTCCTGAAGGTAATTTCAAAGGCTCTGGTGCCTGGGAGCAGCAGGGTCAGGGAGGGCTGGGGCATGGATGCACTGGGCAAGCATTGCCTGTGCTGCCTGCAGGTCAGGGGCTGGACAGGGGGCGGGGCACTGCCTGAGGACAGAATGTCAGGCTTTTTTCTGTAAAGCAGGAGCTCCCCACATTGTGGCCTTGCCATTCTGTCCTGTCGTATGGGAGGGAGTGAGAGGGGCGTGTGTTTCCTGAAAGTGAGGTGGACGGGGAGTGGGGTAGTGTTTGCAAAGCTGGATAGGACCAAGGGTTTCAAGAGCGTCAGGCTATCTCTGTTGGGTGATCATTGGTGTCAGGACATTTTAAAAATCAATACATGTATTGGTACATACTTATGAGGTGCATGTGATGTCTTATTACACTCATAGAACCAGGGCACTTGGGGTCTCCCACCTTGAGCACTTATTTCCATGTGTTGGGAACATTCAGAATCTTCCCTTCCAGCGATGTTAAAATATTTTAAAAAGTATTTGAACAATATGGCTCTTTTTGTTTGTTTTCTTAAACACATTTTGGACAGTTGCTATCAGGAATAATCCCACTTAGTGGGAGGGCAGGATGGGATCCTGGCCGCTGACATCCAAATGCGCTGTGGTGAGGGCCAAGATCCATCTTACTCAGCTCAAAAGCGTTCTGTAAAAGTTGATATTTCTGAATCTTTAAGCATGGAAAACTGATGCATGAACAGCCCCCTGACCCTTTGTGTCTGTCTTTCCACCCAGAGGAGTTTACCTGCCTTGAGACAGCTGACCCCCGACTCCGCGGCCTTCATCCAGCAGAGCCAGCAGCAGCCACCGCCCGCCTCGCAGGCCACCACTGCACTCACGGCTGTAGTGCTGAGCGGCTCGGTCCAGCGCACGGCGGGGAAGACGGCGGCCACTGTGACCAGTGCCCTCCAGCCCCCTGTGCTCAGCCTCACACAGCCCACGCAGGTCGGCGTCGGCAAGCAGGGCCAACCCACGCCGCTGGTATGGAAGGCATGCCTCCTTGTCTGCACAGCCCACCATGCCTCTGCTCCCTCCAGCCTCTTAGATAAATCGGTCATGGCTCAGAAACCTTTTCCAAGCATGCAGGAAGGCTCCTGCTAGAGGAAGCTTGGGTATTACCTTAAATAGTTAAAATAGAAATCAGAGATTGAGGCTCTGGGATTTTGTATTTTATTTCTCAGTAAAATGAAATACTTGAGTGGACTTTGAGCCACTGGCACGTCCCTGCCTTGCCTTGTCTAGTGACTGGTATAAATGAATGCAACGTGTTTTTTGAGGATTTTGTGGGTAGATGTTCTCTTGGATTAGGAGCAGTGGTCCCAGCGTAAGACAGGCACCTGTGCAGGACAGGTGGGCAGAGACTGGAGACAGGCAGCAGCTCACAGTGCAGGGTGCTTTAGATGAGTCCTGGGAGGCGAAGCTGCAGCTGCTCACAGCGGGTCTTTTATGTGCAGTTTGGATCTGGCTTTCTTGGTTTTGTAGTCATGACGTTTGCCCTGCAGATAGAGAAAGGATGTCTTTGCCAGAGGAGTTATGTTTCAAGCATGTTCATGGGCAGAGGGATTCACCAAACGTAGAAGCACAGTTTAAAAAACATGTCAGAGGGTTTTCTTCCTGTAAAGATACCTTAAAAAAATAAAACAGTGCAGGCTCTGCCGTCATCAACAGGTATGTTTCATGATGGTGCACACATCAGAACCAGCCGGGTGAGGAGTGTGCATTAGGGAGTTGGTTCCTGTGCTCTGTTGAAGTTGCATTTGTTTTTATCTTGATTGTTAGTGAGGAGAGCAGGGTTGAAATGGCATGGAAAGAGAGTTTCCCTTACAAAGGCCAGAGAAGCACGGGCGCTGGGGAGGGCTGAGGCCCTGTGCAAAGAGGAGGCTTCCTTGCCTTCCCTTTGGCTGCGGAGGGGAAGAGATTTCCATGCCCTTGCTTTAGAATAGTGCGAGGACAGAACTTCCCTATTCACTCATCAGTGGGGCTAGTTTACCCAAAAGGTGGTTCTCTTGAAGCAGGGGCAGTCTGTAGAGTCATTTTCTTGCCAGGTTTTGACCTCTGGAGTGTAGTCACACATGAGCAGCACAGGTGTTTCTAGAAGTAGTTGCTGCATTTGGCAGCAGGATCACCTCTGCATTCTGCTTCCCTGGGCTCTGCCTGACCGTGTGGGCAGAGTCTGCAGAGCGTAGCCAGTGGGGTCTGGGACATCCCATCCATCACCTGCACCCTGAAGCCTGTGGAGGCGAAACCCAGGCTTCTCCCTGATTTGACGGCAGGCTCCCTGCACCGCAGGGCCTGGCCTGAGCATTTGACGGCAGGCTCCCTATGCGCAGGGCTGTCCTGGCTGCCTGAGGCTCATCCTGTCCAGTGTGGGTGTTCGGGTTTTGTTGAAGACATGGTTGCATTGTAGACCACTTCCCCAGGCCCCCACACGTGTTCTACAGCATAGAATTTACCTGCCAGGACACCTTTGCAAAAGGTGCAACTAAATTCTGAAATCTGGGCCCAGAGGTTTGGGGCTAGGCCTTGTGGACTTGAGCATTGGGTTTTGACAGGGACGCAAGTGTCTCTGGGCCCCAGCGTCCTGGAGACAGGGGCCAGAGCACAGGCCATAGTCAGTGCTGCCGGGTTTTGGACCTCTGCCTTGTGCTGGAGGTAGGAATGAGAGGCAGGATGGCAGCAGATCCGGGCAGGCCCTGCCATGAGGGGCCCAGCAGCTGGGCAGACAGAGCTGGCCATGCTGGAGGCAGTGGGTGGAGGCCCTTGAGGGCCAAGTTCAGGCAGAACTTAGGAACTCTAACCCTACTCCGGTAGAAAAGCCATCAGCTTTCTTATAGAAAATTCAGAAAGGGAGCTGGGTTTGGTGGCTCATGCCTGTAATTCAGCACTTTGGGAGGTCAAGGTGGGAGGATCACTTGAGCCCAGGAGTTCAAGACAAGCCTGGCCAACGTGGCAAAAACCTCGTCTCTACAAAGAATACAAAAATTAGTCGGACAATGGTGATGGGCGCCTACGGTCCCAGGTGCTCAGGAAGCTGAGGTGGAGAATTGCTTGAGCCCAGGGGGCGGAGGCTGCAGTGAGCCGAGATCGTGCCACTGCACTGCAGTCTGGGAGACAGAGCGACATCCTGTCTCAAAAAAAAAAAGAAACAAAAGAAAATTCAGACGGGTAAAACTGCTTGACCTGTAGCTGCCAGGCAACAATATCACTTCTAACAATATTGGGGAGGCAGTGGTCTGCCCCATCCTGGGTTGCTGAGCTCAGCAGGCATCACTTTGCCACCTGGCCCCTCCAGGCTCTGACCAGTGCCCAGGGGCAGCTTCTAGGCAGCAGATCTCCTCCCGATTCTCTCTGCTGTGCCCACATGGGCACCCCTTGCCCACGTCCTGCCCTAATCTGGCCAAGACCATGCTGGGGGTCTGGGGTGCAGAGGAAGGGAAGGGAGGAACCTCCTGCTAGGGACTGGGTGGTCCCCGCCTCTTGGGGCATGCTCACTGCTCTCTGCTGGCTCTGCCTCAGGTGATCCAGCAGCCTCCGAAGCCAGGAACCCTGATCCGGCCCCCGCAGGTGACGTTGACGCAGACGCCTATGGTCGCCTTGCGGCAGCCTCACAACCGGATCATGCTCACTACACCTCAGCAGATCCAGCTGAACCCGCTGCAGCCAGGTGAGGGCCTCTCGTGACCAAGGGCGGCCCCCAGAGCCAGCTGCCACTGCGCTTGTATTTATTTTAATTGTGGTAAAATGTACATATCATAAAATTGGCTATTTTAAGTGTCTGGGTCAGTGGCATTAATTTCATTTGCTGTGTTGTGTAGCCATCCCCACTGTCGTGTGATTTTAAATGTTATTGACACATTTACCACAGTGAGCTGCTTCATCTGTAATCATTTCTGCACTTTAAAAACTTTGATGAAATACGGAAAATAAATGCTGGAGAGATACAGCTTATCCTTTGTACTGTAATTTAGAGTTACTAATGTGAAGTTTTTGGAAACTATTGTAGCTAATTAGGAGAGTGGTAGCTGTGCCCTTAGGCCAGTAAGGCACATGATTTGTCTAATGAAAGCCTCGTGTGGTTTCCACTGTGTGTTTGTTTTGTAGTCCCTGTGGTGAAACCCGCCGTGTTACCTGGAGCCAAAGCCCTTTCTGCTGTCTCGGCACAAGCAGCTGCTGCACAGAAAAATAAACTCAAGGAGCCTGGGGGAGGTTCGTTTCGGTAAGGAATGGGCCTGTGTACACTGGAGGAGCGCAGCCAGAACGGAGAAGAATCCAGAGTCCCTGCTGCTCCGTTCCCGTGTGTGGGTCTTTCCCACAGCCGGGAGCTCTGAGGCGGCTGCTCCATGCTCACTGTGATCTCACCGTCACACAAGTGCGTTTTCCTGTAGAGTTGGCTCAGAGAGGTTTTGCTTCATACACAGCATACACAGCCAGAAGCATATCCACTGATTTTTTATATGAACTAAAAGAAAATTCATTTTTTAAATATAACATAGTATTTTGAGTTCATTGTCTTCATCATATAGAATGCTTCACTTTCCACACATTGAGCTTCAGAACCCTCAGAATGCTCTACTGCCAGGTGCAGTGGCTCACGCCTGTGGTCCCAGCACTACAGGAGGCTGAGGTGGGAGGATCGCTTGAGCCCGGGAGTTTGAGACCAGCTTGGGCAACACAGAGAAACCCTGTTCAACAAACAAAATAAAAAATTAGCCAGGCTTGGTGGTGTGTGCTTGTAGGCCCAGCTACTTGGGGAGGCTGAGGCGGAAGGATCACTTCTGCCCAGGAACTCGGTTACAGTGAGCTATGATTTTACCACCGTACGCCAGCCTCGGTGACACAGTGAGACCCTGTTTCTAAGAAACTAAAAAAATGCTGTGCTTTGCCTGGGCCTCCTGGAAAGCAGCCGATCTGAGCATCACCGTCAGTCAGGGAAGTATTTACGGGACCTGAGCAATGGGAGAGGCTTGGAATGGTCTCTGTTGTGGTCAAGCAGTGGGGGAATGTGTGTGCTTCAGGAAGTCTTCTTGTGAATTTTCCCTTTCCCAGACGCTGCATCCTTAAAAGCATCAGGCAGGCATAGCAGACTTGGGGAGTGACTGTGGCCTGAGCCAGAGTCCAAGCCCAAGCAGGGAGAGGTGGCCAGCATGCCTGGGCTGGCGTCAGGCTGGTACCTCAGTGAGAAGGGAGGGCACTTAGGGACATACACAGGTCAAAGAATTAATCAGGGCTGCGGGAAGCCTTGGTGTTTTGCTGTCAAGGAGTCAGTGGCCTGGCAGAAGGGATAAAGGAGAGCGAGCCCTGTGGGATGGCTCAGGATTGGAATGCTGACACAACGCCTGGATTTCAGTGTGTGTCGGCAGGTGTGGATAACATGGATCTTGCCATAAGTTTCTAGCTTTCACTGCAGGACCCTGGAGCAGTAACGCCCCAATAGCACTGAGCACACATAGTGCTCAGAAGTCATCTTCCAAAAACCGTTTTCCTCTAAAATGACAAGGGCTCCTGAGAGAAAATGCTGATTTCAGGGCAGGGATAAGGAAATACAAGATGAGTGGAGACCATCTTGTGTCAGAGAGCAGTGGACATAGGCGTGACGTGGACATGGATGTCAGCAGAGCGGCCTCCCTTCGATGGCCGGGTCCCTCAGCCGGAGCCCTAAGCTGTGCAGCCGTCGCAGCCCATGACCTCCAGGGTTGCCAAGCTGTGGCCAACCCTGAGTGAGCACGTGGAGCCCATAGGAGGACTGGGCATGAGGAGTGGGCATGGGTACGAATGCAGAGCTCCCCCTGAGACACAGCAATACCAGGAGATGCCAGGCAGGCCCCTGGCCTCACGTTCAAAGTCCATTGCTGGAGGTGGTAGGTGGAGGCTGCATGTGTGTGGGATTCCCAGCAGAGCTCTTAGCCCACATCTCATCACAAGGGGGCCGAAGTCAGCCTGGAGGAGGACGTCCTGCACACAGCTGGCCTGTGCCTTCCAGGTGTCGGGGCAGCCCAGGAGTCAGGAAAGGATGAGGAGCCTTCCAGCTGAAGGAGCCGGACAAGACGTGGCAGCTGCAGGCAGCCGGGGTTGGGACGTAGACTCTCCTGCGGGGAGAGGCGCTGCTGGGACCGGGGTCCCCATGGGAGGACCTGGGGAGGAGCCATTCATCATGGCCCTGTCTCAGTGGCACCCTGCTTCTGGAGGGAATGCCCTTGTCTGTAGGAAATACCTGCAGAATGTTCCAGGTGGAGGAAGGTCAGGTCAGCAACTTTCAGGTAAATCAGGAAAAACATCTGCCTACTTTTTTTCCAACTTTTCTGGGTCTTTAAAAAGAATTTAGTGCTAGCTCTGGCTTTGACTGTGTGTAGATGTTATCTGGCATCAACTCACTGCTCTCCTTGCACGGAACAGTCGAGCTTTCCAGGAAAGCGGCGAGGCACCCTCTTTGCTGTGGCAGACGCAGCAGGTGCAGGCGCCGGGAGGACAGAGGCTTGGCCTTGGCTCTGCCCTGCCAGCCACACGGGGTTTCCTGCCCTTGCAGTGTCGCCTCCAAGTCAGGACCATCTCCGCCCTCCTCCCGATGAGTTCCTTGTACAGTTGTAACGATCTTTCCTTCTTTCCTCAAGGGACGATGATGACATTAATGATGTTGCATCGATGGCAGGAGTAAACCTGTCAGAAGAAAGTGCGAGAATATTAGCTACCAACTCTGAACTGGTGGGAACGCTGACGCGGTCCTGTAAAGACGAAACGTTCCTCCTCTCAGCCCCTTTGCAGAGGAGAATATTAGAAATAGGTACGTCGGTGCTTAATAACAGTCCTCATGAAACAGTTGCGCTGCTGGGGCGGGGGGCTTCCGGTGAGCACGCCTGGTACCTCGCCATGTGTTTTGTCTGTGTTTGTGATTTCCACATGGTTGCTGGTGGTGGTTCTTGGGTAAAGTGTGGGTACCACTGCCTTCCACCCCGCCAGCCTGTCTGGGCTGCCCTTGGGTTGTATAAAAGCAGTAACCGTGGAATGAGAGAATGAGTGTAAAGAAAGAATCGTGCTTAATGATTTAAAATATTGTTTTATTGTCTGATCTTTAGGTAAAAAACACGGTATAACGGAATTACATCCAGATGTAGTAAGTTATGTATCACATGCCACGCAACAAAGGCTACAGAATCTTGTAGAGAAAATATCAGAAACGGCTCAGCAGAAGAACTTCTCTTACAAGGTAATGGGCTGTTTGCTGCAGAGAGCATCGTTCTGTTGCTGGCTCCCACTCTGCTGGCTGGAAGCCTCCCTCCTCAGGGCAGTGGGTCCCGAGTGTCCCCGTTCCTGTTGAGCATGTTTTGGATTTCTTGTAGGACTAGATTTTGGGAATACTTCATTTCTTGCAGCCACATGGTGCTGGTTCTCCATGAACCTGGGTGAGGGCAGGAGAGAGGGAACCCGCAAGAGAAGAGGGTGCTCTGAAGGGGCTTACCTTTTTTTTTTTTTTTTTTTTGAGACAGGATCACTCTGTGCCTAGGCTGGAGTGGTGCAGTGGTACGATCAATGCTCACTGCAGCCTCAACCTCCCGGCCTCAAGCAGTCCTCTGGCCTGAGCCTCTGGAGTAGCTGGGACCACAGGCATGAACCACGCCTCCCTCATTTTTTCTTTTTCTTTTTCTTTTTTTTTTTTGAGACAGGGTCTCACTCTGTCCCCCAGACTGGAGTGCAGTGGTGCCGTCTTGTCTCACCACAACCTCCGCCTTCTGCCTCCTGGGTTCAAGTGCTTTTTGTGCCTTAGCCTCCCAAGTATCTGGGACTACAGACACACACCACCACACCCAACTAAGTTTTGTATTTTTAATAGACGAGACAGGGACTCGCTATGTAGCCCAGGCTGGTCCTGAACTGCTTGCCTCAAGTGATCCTCCTGCCTTGGCCTCCTAAAGTGCTACAGGCACGAGCCACCATGCGTGGTGGGTTTTACTTTTGGAAGGTGAACCCGTTCACTCTGTGGACGCCTGCCTCTATCCCTGGGCTATGGGCTGAACTGGCAGTCCCTGAGGTGCTGTAGCCCTCTCCTCATGAAGTAGCTTTTCCACATAAAACGTGCCTTCCTCACCAGCAGTCACATGAACGCTGTTCCAGGGGCAAACTGGGCAAGGTGATGCCTGCTCCTGCAGCCAGGAGGCAGCGCCTTCAGGGCAGCACTGAAAGTAAACACACTTAGCCCTTGCTGTAAAAGTGGTTTTGTGTTGCTTCAAGAAAGGTAAATGTTACTTTGAAAAATCAGCCGATGTCAAAGTGTATGAAAGGGACACTCTCCCACAAGCCCCCTGAGGCAGCTAACGTGCGACTTCTTTCTGTGGACGTGAGCACCGCCCAGAGCGCTCGGGCGCAGCATCTTCTAGGCGGGAGGGTCGGGTCCTTGCCACAGTCGGACGGGATGGAGGGAGGGCATTGTGCGAGGGTGGTCCAGTGGTGCTAGACAACCCCCTTTGGTTGCTGGCTTCTTAGACTGATGACAGGCAGTCTTTTAACTTTCTTCATAGGATGATGACAGATACGAGCAGGCGAGTGACGTCCGGGCACAGCTCAAGTTTTTTGAACAGCTTGATCAAATCGAAAAGCAGAGGAAAGACGAGCAGGAGCGGGAGATCCTGATGAGGGCAGCAAAGGCGAGTGCTGGGTGTCTGCTGCTGCCGCCTGGGCCCTTCCATCTTGGGCACAACCTAATGAGCTCACCGAGACGCTGGGGTTTTGGGTGATCAGAGCATGTTTTGGGCTGGCCTCAAAGCAAAGGCGATGGGTGCTGTCAGTGGAGCTGCAAAGAGAAGCCTCGTTCATTTGGGACGAGCATAGACGCTTGGGAAATTGGGCTTCTTCAGATTCACAGCACCCCACGCGCCACGCAGTCACACCCAGGTGTGAAGCGCTTGTTTCCAGAGCCCCCTGCATGTGCTGGATTGGACTCTTCACACTCACATTGTCCTTGTTCTAGAACGTTCACAACCAGGCAAGATGCCTCCATGTAATAGAGTCAGACAGGAGACCGCAGTTCCCTGGGGACAGGGTGGGTGCTGTGGAGTGGGAGGGGCACATGCTTCGATCACAGCCACAGGCTGTCCCGTCCCTGGTGTGTGGGTCAGGACCACACCTGAGTTGGAGCTTGAGGCCCGTCCTGCCCACTGTCGTTCAGTCACGTCAGGTCAAGTCAGAGCCTGTGACTGGTATATGACTGTCTTCTTATATCCAAGTGTTACTGATTTTTCTCAAAAGTACTGGCTTTTTTCATGGTGTGTGATGTAAATTTTCGTCTTTGGCTCTAAGCATTTAACCAATTTATGATGCCTTCTTTCGCATTGCCTAGATGTTATTGTGTAGTCAGTAAGTTAACACATTTGTTAAATGAAAACGTTTAGTTCATAACTTACTTTTCTACCTCTTTCAAAAATAGTCTCGTTCCAGACAAGAAGATCCAGAACAGTTAAGGCTGAAACAGAAGGCAAAGGAGGTGAGTCCTGCTATCGTGGTGCCTCACTGCACATTCTTAACGCCCCATGGGAGAGGAGCTAAGGAAACCGTGGCACTTCTGTGTGACGGGCATTTGCGTGTCTGTTTAAAATGTTTGCGAAGTTTAAATAAACACCATGTCAAAGGTATTTTCCTGTGCAAACAGTTGACACCCTACTTTTAAATTCAGTGGTGACTTTCCCTTAAGGGGCATTAGTCTCTGTGCTTTTGACTTGCTTATGTTTTCTGAGAGTTTTAAGATGAATATATGTTGCTTTTTAAAATATTTTTCTGATTATAGAATATGCTTACTATTTAAAAAGTCAAAATATGAAAGAAGTTAAGATTTAGAAAATGATAGAAAACCCTTCGGTATCTATGCATTACTTCGTAATAAGTAAAATCCATGAAAGAAATGATGCTGTTTGTTTCCTTTTCAAAATACAAGATGCAGCAACAGGAACTGGCGCAGATGAGACAGCGGGACGCCAACCTCACGGCACTGGCAGCAATCGGGCCCAGGAAAAAGAGGAAAGTGGACTGTCCAGGACCGGGTTCGGGAGCAGAGGTACCACAGCGCTGCAGGGGCCAGGTCTTGGGGGGACCTTGGGGAGCATCTTAGAGCTCCTCTTCTCGGGACAGACACAGATAGGGGCATTTGCTTTCTCACCATTTACATGTTGTCTTGCCTTTTCTGGAATATTTGTTTTACATTTGACATTTTAAATCCAAATCAACTTATTTGTGAATGTCACATGCGCTGAACGTCTTTTTCATGAGGACGTTTGATTACCATGATGAGGTTTAAGCTGGATTTGAAAGGGATGTGGGGAAATTATAACGGTCAGAAGAATGATCCGAATGGGAGTAACTGCGCTTGCTGCAGAGTGTCTGTGGGATAAGCCCTTGTAGGAGAATGGACAGTTGATGGAATGAAGGGATGGAACTGCTGCTCGCTGCTGCTTTCCAAATTCTGTTAGTTTATTGTCTTGTTTGTGGTAACCTTTTACTCTAATAGTTATAAACCCAGCCTTAACATGTTATTTTTGCTTTCACCTGTCGGTTTTTTTAAGTAAGTTACAGGAAGAAAGAAAAGAGTCTTTTACGTTTCCCTCCTTATTTGCCATCTCCAGTACTGTTCATTCCTCCCTGCGGGTCCCTCTTTCCATCAGCCACCATTTCCTTTTGGTTTGAAGGAGAGCTGTGGCATTTCTTGTGATGCGGGTCTACTGGTGATGGATTCTCTGTTTTTGTTTACTTGAAAATCGTTGTATTTCCACCCTCCTTTTCAAAGGATATTTTTACCGGTTACAAAATTCTGGGCTGATTTTTTTTTTTCTTGGAAAACTTTCAAGACCTTGTTCCACTGTCTTCTGACATTTTGCTCTAATTTTTAATTTTGTTAGACACGGGGTCTCACTGTGTCACCCAGGCTGGACTACAGTGGTATGATCATGGCTCACTGTAGCCTCGACCTCCCCAGGCTCAGGTGATCCTCCTACCTCAGCTTCTCAAGTAGCTGGAACTACAGATGCATGTCACCATGCCTGGCTAATTTTTGAATTTTTTTTTTAGAGACAGGCCCTCACCATGTGGTATGGGCTGGTCCTGCTGTAATTTTTAACTTGTTACCCTATACATAATATGCTTCATGTCTCTGGCATAACTTTTAATCTTTGCTTTGAGGCGTTTAATCTTCGTATTTTAGAGGTTTGTCTGTGATGTGTTTTGGTGTGGTTCTCTGGATATTCAGCCTGCTTCAGGTTTTCTGAGCTTTGTAGATCTGTAGGTCCATGTCTTTCATCAGATTGGGAACATTTTGGCTAGCATTTCTTCACATTTTTTTTCCATTTCAGTCTTACTTTCTTCTGTGGGGGCTCCAGTTTCGCGCATGTGAGGCCTGTCGATGGAGCTCTTCCAGCCTGTGTTCCTGGACTTGAGTCTTTTCTCTCTGTTTTCCAGACTGGATGATTTCTGCTCATCTGTCTACAGGGTCCTTGGTAGATGGATTTCTGCCATCTCCATTCGAAGTTTTCATTTGCTAATGTATTTTGCAGTTCTAAGATTTCCATGTGGTTCTTTTTTATACTTCATAAGTATTTGCTGAAATTCCCTCTCTGCTCTTATTGTGACCATATTTCCTCTACTACTTTGAGTGTATTTATTAAAGTGGTTTTATAAGGGTTTGTCAAGTTCGGCACCTGGGCCATCTCACGTTCCGTTTCCCTCGGGTGCGGCTCTCCTTGGCCTCGAGTCACACTGTCTTGTCTCCTTGTATGGCTCATGATTGCCTGCGAGAGACTGGATTCTGTGATTTTCTTTTAAGAGTGGTGATTGTTGTGGGCAGCTGAGTTATTGGCTGACCATCTCGAGTTTATGTGGCTTTTTCATTTTGTCACTGAGGATCTGGGGAAAGTCCAAGGTGTCTCTCAAGTCCCTTTCACTTAGTGGGACTCAGTTTGCAAACCCTGTCTTTCCTGTCTGGGTTTGGCTTTGGGCTTTGCTAAGGTAGGTCTTACTCCAGGCCATGATCCTGCTGCTCGGGGAGGCTGGACTCTCATGCTTCTGGTCTCCCCTGTGCTCTGCCTGACCCCTGGCTCCTCCCTTTTGCTCCCAGCCCCATGGCAGCTGCTGTCTACTGCACATTGGACAGTCTTGCTGCCTCTTGGTACGCAGGTGCACCCTGGGACAGGATCAGGGTAGTGACTTGAACAGGGCACAGCTCCACCTCCCTACCAGGGCTGTTGGAAGCATGTGGGTGGGATGTCCCAGGCCTCAGTGCTGGGGCTCACCTGCCCAGATGCCAGCAGTGACCTCTCAGAAATGGCCACCTGGTGTGGAGAGGAGATACTCCAGGTTTGGTATACACTGGAGTTTCGGCAATATGGCGTCTCAGAGGTTCAGAGAAATCCCTCCTGGGACAGTACAGGTTAAAATGTCAGGTACAATGTAGGAAGTAAATACAAACATCTTGTCCTTATAAATGCATGTATGAGATGTAGATAAATTAGGGAGATTCTTCTTTGGGTCAGAAATGAGAAGAAAGAACAGATTCCCAAGGCTAACATGGGCTCTGGCTGCTGTGTGGCTGAGAGTGTTGGACCGGGACAGGAGGCCCCAGCAGGAACCTACACTCACCTGGGTCTCGGCCTGAGTGCCCACTGGCTGTGAGACCTGCAGCCCGTGCTGCAAATACAATTGTAAACCAAGAAAGAACTGAAATTCTGAACAATAACAACATACATTGAGAAGAGCACTTAGAGTTAAGGATTCTTAGTATTTTCTGGGGAGGTTAATGATACTGATTAGCCTTTTTTTTTTCTGGATTTCTTTTATGGCTAACTGAATTATCACAATGCATAGACCTTGTAGTCCATCATCAGTTCAAGAACTAGAACGTTCACCTGAGAATCCCCCCACCCCCACGTGCCCCACCACATCACAGTTGCTTTTACTTCCCTCCAAAAGTAACTGCTTGCCCTGACTTTATAGTGAAGCCAGAAGGAAATGCCAGGATTGTGCAACCAAGACACTCTGGTTAGCCTTGCCATTTTTTTCCCATTAAACTTGATTGAAAAGGAAACCTTAAAATTTAAAAAAGGCTGTAGGTCCCTCCCACCCCTCCATCACTTTCTTTTCCTTACAATGTGTTTGTTGAAGGACCAGGTCATGTGGCCTAGGGTGTGTCCTGAGTCAGGATTGCTGGTGGTGTCCTTGTGGTGCCGTTCTGCCTGTTCCTCCGTCTTTGACTTCTAGCACGTTGGTGGCTGGACCCAGAGGCGACTGACTCTGGCTGCGTCCCTGCGGCAGGATCCTGGGTGCTGGTGTGCCCGTCATCGGGAGGACACGGGTCTGGGCCGTGCATTCGGGGATGGTGGCTGGTCATGCTTCATGCCTAGGGTCACTAGTCCCTTGAGGTTGGAAACGGCAGTGCTCTTGGTCTGAGTTCTTTTCCTCTTCCTAGTTGGGGTATTCTTTTGGAGACTTCCCTCACTGCTATTTGGCCACTTGGTGGGTACAGCTCATAGAGGGGACGTAGGGTAAATGCTTGTGTGTTTCCTTTCATATACCCAGTTGAAGATGATACATCAGCTGCATGTAATCCTCAGAAGGTGACAAGCAGTTTTGTTTTTTAGTGTGTTGTTTTTATTTTTTCTCATTGTAAACTCATTGTAAACTCAAGGACTTGTGCTTCTCATCTTGGTTGCAGTTCAGATTCCGCCGTCCTTGGCCAGTGGAAGCATCTCCAGCTTGATTCCTGAGTCACGCTGGGATGTGGTGCTGCCGTCTTTGCCATCTGGACGTTAACATGTGTCAGGCGCACCTTAAGCTTTCCTGTTTCAGACCTGGAAATAGTCATTTCTCCAAGAACTGGTTTCTTCTATTGGGAAATGGTGTTTGAAGACCACTCTCTGGGACTAGGGCTGACATCGCCACTGGGGTAGGGAGGCCTTTTCAGTGGACAGAGCTAGGAAATGTGTGTAAAAACAGGGTCTCATGGGTTTATATGGAGATTTCCAGTTCAGGTGGTTTAAATTCAGAGGTATAGGAGTTGCCTGCTTCAAAATGACGTCTTTATCTTCTACAGTAAGAATTCTGGCTCTTGGCTGCCCCTGTGGCTTGGGGGCCGGGTAGTTGGAGGAGAGGGCAGAATAACGGAAGAGAAAAAAAAGAATCTTGGTTCTCATGGACATAGGAGATAATACAATTAAAATACCTCCTAACTTTGCATGTAGCCCAAGAACAAGAATACGGACACTCCATTGTTCCACACGGTGGTGGAAACGGTTGGAAGCCACTCGTGTGCTTTCTCCCTTGGCCCTGTGTTTTATTTTGTGTTGTATTTATGTTGTCGAAACATGCAGCTGTTTTACACTGTAAGCTCTCCCTTTGGCCCTCTTTGAGTTTTAGTGCCATAAATAATGACATGTTTAATGCCGTGACTTGTCTCTATGTTGTGTCTCTGTAGTCATTTCGGTTTTTCCAAATCTCCTTCTCTGCTAGATTCTTTTGGAACACTTCACGGGAACAGCCTCTCCCAAGTTCCCACCCGCTGATGACTTTGTGCCCTTTGTACCTGAAGGTCCGTTTTGATAGGAGTAAATCCTTGACTCACGTTGTACTTCCTGAAGTGTCTTGAAGATGTTACTCTGGATTATTTCCTCCATGAAGTGTTGCTGTCCAAATCTGATGAGAGTCTCGCTTGACTTTCTTCGTAGGCCACGTTTTCCTCCCCGGGCCTCCTTCTCTTGGAGGCCAGGTCATCCCACTGGCACGCCCTGGGTTGGTTCTGCGGGCTGCGTTCTCAGGACTGGCTGCACTCCTTAGTGCTGTTCCCAGGCTCCTCAGGGACGTCTGGTGCAGCTGGCCGCACTCTTTCCATGTAGTTTCAAGTGACTTTAGGGACATCTGGAATAACGACCCTTTGTATTTGTTCTGTTCTCTTCTTTCTTTCCTCAGAGAGTCCCGTTTTCCACATGCTGTATCTTTGCCTGCTAGGGCAGTTTTTACAGTCTCTTAATTTAAAAAATCTCTCTCTCTTTTTGTTTTAGGGACAGGGTCTTTATCACCCATGCTGGAGTACAGTGGTGCAATCACAGCCCACTGCAGCCTCGACCTCCAGGGTTCAAGCAGTCCTCCCACCTTGGCTTCCCTAAATGCTGCTGAGCCACTGTGTCCGACGTAATTTCTCTCTCTCTCTCTTTTTTTTTTATTAATTTTTTTGAGACAGAATCTGCCTCTGTTGCCCAGGCTGGAGTGCAGTGGTTCTATCTTAGCATCATCTCAGCTCACGGCAACCTTTGCCTCTCGAGTTCAAGTGATTCTCCTGCCTCAGCCTGCTGAGTAGCTGGGATTACAGCCATGTGCCACCACACCCAGCTAATTTTTTTGTATTTTCAGTAGAGATGGGGTTTCGCCATGTTGGCCAGGCTGGTTTCAAACTCCAGACCTCAAGCGATTCACCCATCTTGCCCTCCCAAAGTTCTGGGATTACAGGTGTGAGCCACCATGCTTGACCTCATTTTTCTCTTGTTTAAAAAAAGATCTTTTTTGGCCTTTTTGCCTTCTGTTTCTCTCAAGGCATAGTCTGCTGTTTGCCTGCTGTTTTGGGTGTGCTATTCTGAGGTCTTCCGTGGCTCGTAGGGATGCCCTTCCTCTTCTCACCCTCTTTCTCTCATAGTAATCATCTGGGCTTTGACCTTGACACTTTTCTGTTGCTAATTTTGATGTGAGTTTTGGTTTCTTGAACTTGTAACAGGACACGTGGCCTGCGGTGTTTGCTGACTCTGTGGTGCTCCTCTGCGGTTAATTTGAAGTGTTATTAGGAACGGGCTCCTCAGCGTCTGTGGCTCTGGGGCCTGTGCATCTCCTGAGCATCTGGACTGTTCTTTGCCTCCCCGGTCCTGTCCTGCTCAGTTCTGATTTCACTCCCAGCAGGTTCTCCTGTGTGAGGCCCTGTACTGCAGGAACCTTGGCAGGTAGGCGTGGGCATTTACTGTGGCCAGGCTGCCCGCCCTGGTCCTTTCCTGCCCCAGGTTTGGCCGCGACCCTCAGAGGGACCTGCCGCTCTTCCTGGAAGTCCCTCTGGCTCCTGGGTACAGGCCCGTTGGGGTCCAGTTCTGCAGCGCCCTTCAGGGGATGGCTGCTGTGGGTCATCTTTATCGGTTTTGTTCTCAATGTTGTCTGTTGGGTTTTGGTTTTGCTGTGTAGTTGCTGTTTTATGTGAAGCTTTGGGAAGATCCAGAAACTATGCTCCCTGTCATCATCTTCCGGAATATATTAACTTTTAAAATGCTGTTCTTTTAGTTTGAAGTAGTTTTCAAATCTACAGAAAAGTTTCAAGAACAGAGCAAGGAGCTCCGTGCATACTCCGGCATGTGAGCACCACGCCGCCTGCTTGGTCCCTGCTACACCACGTGTGTTTGCGTGCACTCCGGTATTTTTCTATGTGTACACTTTCAGCCTTGTTCTGACGTGATGCCCAGCACCCTGAGTGCTCGTGTGACCGGTACCTTAGGTCGCTACCAGGCAGCCCTCCGGTCAGGTGCTCGGCACCAACGCTGCTACTCCAGCACAGCACTTTATCCACAGCGTGGTGGCCGGTTCCCGTGGTGTGTGTTGGCATTTCACAAGGCGTTCCCGCCTCATACGGATGCCCCATCCTTATCGTGCCTCCACCCACGGGCTCTGTGTTGTTAACTGCCTGCTTTTGTCGCCACCCCCGGGGCTGCCCAGTTGTGGAGATGCTTCTGCCACCCCTTCTGGACCTGCTGGTTGCCTTCTGCTGGGAAGAGAGCTCTGCCCCTCCTCAGTGGGTTATTTGTTGGCTCATTCATTCATTCATTCATTGCTGTGGTGTGGATGCAAAGACCCCTGTTGTATTTGCTAGGCTCTGATGAGCACTCTGGTTTCTAGGCTTGGTTGGTGGCTGGGGTCTGCATCCTGTGACACCCCCTTGTCTGTGAGGTGTGGGATTCCTTCCTGCCACGGGCACTCCCTGCCCACTCTGCAGCTCCTCTGGAGCTCTGCTTTCTCTAGTGGAGTGTGGTGTTGAGAGGCCAGGATCTGGGCCCTTGGTGTGCTGATTGCTGGGCCCTACTTCCAGGCTGCACCAGCAGCCAGAGCTCGGGACCCACGTGCATGTAAGGGAGTGTGTGGCGTGCGCCTTCTGTGCCGAAGAGGTCCTGGGTGTTCATGTTGATGCTGCAGTCCTAGCCTGGCACGTCAGGGCCTCTGTTTAGCCGACCGCCTTCCTTGCCTCTTAGTCTTTTCTCAGGCAGTGTGGAACCTCGTTCCCATCATTCAGCGTAGTTGTTTTCTGTTGTGTAACTAGCTTCCCAACTGTTTTGTCGGTTGAGGTCCCTGGATCAGGAGGGAGGACTGGAGGGGAAAGACACATTGCTGAGCTTTGGATGTGAGTGCTAACGTGTGGAGCAGCCTCTAAGAAGAGTCAGGGAGCTCATCTTGTGCGGTCTCACTCACGAGAAGGGCCTGGGCGTGGGGCTGGGAGGCGTGTGGAGTACCGAGAAAGCCGGACCAGAGGACCCAGGCAAGGCGCTGCCAGGTGGATGAAGCATGCACCGGTGTCTGTCTGGGGAGCAGTTCTTTCACAGTTGTTCGGCTTGCCTTTTCTGAACTTTGGGGATCTTTGTGTGTTACCTGTTTAACAATTAACACAAAGTCCAGAAGATACAAATCTCTCAGATGTCTTTCCTCATTGGAGACGGCACTCAGTAGTTCTTTTTTTCCTTCAGGATATCTCTTAAGAGTAGGTCTTCTTTTTTTAACTTTTAATTTTGAATGAATTCTACACTTACAGGAAAGTTACAGAAATAGCACAGAGTTTCCATAGAACCCTCACTCGGTTTCCCTCATGTTAAACATGGCTGTGACACCGTTCACTTTATAAAGACCTGATGTGATTGTTTTTCCTGAGTTTAACTTTTTAAAAACTCATAATCTTTTTTAGAGCAGTTTTAGGTTCACGGAAAAAGGAGGAGAAAACAGTGAAACTTCCTGTATCCTCCTGCCCTGCAGGCGCGCAGCCTCCCGCGCTGGCCGGTGGTGCATTTGTTAGAATCCATGGACCCATGTCAGCACGTCCTCCTTACCCAGCTTCCATAGTTCCCACCAGGGCATACTCTTGGTGTGTATATTCTGTGGGTTTTGACAACTGTAGAGTGACATGTTTCCACCAGTACCATATCGTGTGGAGTTGTTCCGCTGCCCTGAATTCCTGTGTCCTCTACCTGTTCATCCCTCCCCTCCTCTCAACCTGGTCTACGGATCTTATGGCTTCTATAGTTTTGCCTTTTCCAGAATGTCATGTGGTTGAAATTTTGCAGCTTCTGAAACTGGCTTCTTTCACTTAGGAATATGCACCTGAGGCCCCTCCATATTTTTTCATGTCTTGATGGCTCATTTCTTTGCAGCACAGAGCACTATTCCAATGTCTGGATGTGCCACAGTTTATTTTACCCACTCATCTGGGTTCCCGAGAGGCCGGCACGTCTGCCAGGGACTCTTGGCCAGCAAGAGGGTCCCAACCTGAATAGGGGAGTGCGTGGAAGAAAAGGTAGACAGGCAAGCGGGGTCTGGAGGGCTGAATAAGCAATACTTGAACAGCAATGCTTAAACAGCAACTTTATTTTGCACATGGTTAGTATATATATTTTTTGCCTATAGTAATTACAGAAGCAAATACCATGGTAATTACAGAAGCAAATACCATTGTCTTATACATGAAAGGGAACAGAAAGTTCTCGGGATACAAGCTCAGGTAGCAGATAAGAACAATGGCAAAACCAGAAACACAATCAGGTACCCTCAAGACATGCAGATGGTTGTTATTATCCGGGAGGGGAAACCTATAGTTAAAATGTTAATGATTCTATACAAGGCACCAGAGAGGCAGTAAACCTATTATCTTAGTAAACAGCAGTCACAAGAACAAGCATAGGACCTCACAATAGTGGGTAAACAAAGTCATAAAAAACAGGAACAGAAAATAGCTTTTTAACACAATTAAACACCTCTTTCTTAGCAAAACAGAGAACAGACACAATGTCTTCTCAGACCACATAGGCATC